>JACXGK010002625.1:0-31266 GCA_016801125.1 Novumbra hubbsi | reverse complement strand
GACAAAAGTCAGAGGGACAGATAGAGAGAGAAATTGGGTGGAGGAGATTCATCAAAGGTGCAGAAGATCTGAACTCGGGGCCCAATCCATCCCTCCGCTTCCATCAGATCAGCACATGCCTCTACGTCTCTCCGCCGCTCTCGCTCCGTCGACATCTCCCTCCCGTGCGGCGGTCTCGTTCCCAGATCCATCTTACCCTCGCCCCTGCTACATCCAGAAACCCTCCCTCTGCCTGCACGTCCCTGGCTCCCACTCAGTCCATGTAACTGAGTGCACACAGTTGAAAGGACACAGAAGGAGGGGAGACGTTTTCATATCCCCCCTCAGAAACGGGATTCACAGATCATTTCACCTCACTGAATCTGTCTAGACATTCTTTCTGACGCCTCATCATCACAGGACGGTGTTACCCACTACCGATGACGACTGATATCGCCTCAGTTAACGAGCATCATTTACACAGGCTTCCTTCCTCAGGGGATACCAGGGAAAATACGGGGGATCTCTACATTGTGCCATTATTTTCATCATGTTGACATGACACACATCCGTACTTAAGTAGATGAGACAACATAAGGCTCTTAATCAACACAGGGCTTCAACATGCTCCAATCCCTCCTCCATTCCAGCTCAACCCGTCACATCGGAGACCACATTGGGAGCCAGTGATGGTGAGCGTTGAGTGAGGCCCTTCACCTCAAACATGTCCCCGACAACACTGGAGGAAAAACATGCCCCGGCAAATAGCCCTTTCAGACCACAGGAAAGTGAAACAAAGGGCCCATCATAATTGATAGGTCATAGCGATGATAGGATTGACTCCTGGCACCCCCGTATCGGGAAGGTTCCCAGTGGGATTGACAGGGTTCCAGAGATCAGGGACAACATGAATCATCCTTACACCTACAGGCTTTGAGATCATTACGCTTTGTGAGCAATGTGCCAAGTGGTGTCATCCTTCAGCTCTGAGCTCTTAAGTACATTTGGCCTTCTATATCACAATGACCCAGCCTAGCAAAAACAACTTACAAGGGTCCTAATCTTCCAGGTCCTAAAAGGTACTTAGCACATCATCTTGCTAACCATAACCTAGACTCCTACACAAACCATGTTTCTGGGTGCAATGAGCTGGGCTGACCACCAGGTGGACTAAGAGTATCAGGAATGGATGCATCCACCCATGAGTGATGTCCAACTCATTAATCTACTTCAGACGGTTTCCAACTCAAAATGCCTGCAGGCTTTCATTCTTTGCTTGTACCTGATTGGTGAATGAAGGTCACTCACTAATCAAGCAACACCCTTCCTTTGGGTATCTAGGCCTCAAGAAAAGCAATAAAAGGCGAAACAATGTCCTCTATGGAAAGAGTCTGATATGCAAACATCAACGTAGATTCGGACGAAACCCTTACCTCGTAAATATTTGAACACAAAAACTACCAAATGCATTCCTGCTAGACGAGTGCTAATGTAGTAGAAAAGGTGTGTGTGTGTGTCTCATCTGTCAGTCTATGCTGACCTTTGGCTCACTACACTGAAAGATGGGAGGACATTGGCTGGTCTTGCATTATTAAGAGTGGGATGATAATGGATGAATACCTTTTCGACTCTCTATTGACATGGGCTTTTGAAGGTACTGCAAAGCCAAGAAACAGCTCCCAAATTATTCATCTCTTCCAACAAAAACCAATTTATATAAATAAATTGTCACCGCAGAATGCTCTGAATACTAAACAGTGTCCCACACCATCCTTCATAGTGGTGATTAGCTAACCAAGTTGTCCAACAACATGAATCCCCTGTCTGAGGGAGTTGCAGAGTGGCGGTCTACCATCCTAGTGTTTCATCATCAAAGAGCTGTCAGACAGACTTCCTCCAGACGCTCCCGGTCTCCACAGCTTCGGTCTCATCCCAACACGTACCACAAACCCATCCATAAGAGCTCAATAACACCGTCTGCAATTCCATCCCATGCAACCCTTTTCTGTTAAACAGCAAAGGAGTCTGAATGAGTTGAGGTAATGGTTTTGCTTACAATGGTCACCCACACCTACAACAAGGTCCATCGTGGGCTGTAGACTGTGGTACAGTTGGAGCGCAGACATCCACTTCAAAAGATGACCATCTCTGTTCTAAGGGTTTGCAGCCTGCTGCTCCCCGTCTCTGCACAGTCATCCGCAATCACAACGTCTCCACAGACCACCTTCAGTAACAGCAAAAAGAACAGCAGAAGACGTCCCCAGCCCGCAGGAGGCATCACTAGACAGGAACTGGAAATACTCCTTTTGCGACGTAGCTAGCGAACGAGCTGCGGTTATCACTCAGTCATGTGGTGAGCAGCAAAGCAATGCCGCAGCTCATGAGATGAGCAGAGGATGAGCAGAGGAAGTCCGTTTCGAAGCAGAGGGAGAATTTATCAGCCTATGAAGTACATCAGCCTATGAAGTTTGAGCACATCCACCTGTTTTCCTTTAAATGTCAAATAAAAGGGGGGTGGAGGCCTTACCCAAGAGGGGCTCTGGGTGTGTGTACGATGGTACTGACCCGGTTCTCGTCATAGATTATCTGCACCAGGCTTCGGTGCTTGGCTTCGCTGGGCGGGGGCGAGATCATGGACCGCTCCGGCTCCTGGGGCTTTGCTGCCTCTTCCTCTAGCTGTTGCTGCAGATCACACACACAGACACACACACACACAGATCACACACACAGACACAGATCACACACACAGACACAGACACAGATCACAGACACAGACACAGATCACACACACAGACAAAGATCACACACACAGACAAAGATCACACACACAGACACAGATCACACATGCACACACAGACACAGGGTTAGTGGGGAACACTGGGCTACAATTAGCTCCTATGAATGGCGCTGGGAAAACACAGGGAAGACAAAGGCCGGAACCAGCAGCACCTTGGTGTTTCCGTGGAGACAGGTAACTCAGGCAGTGTGTGTGTGTGTGTGTGTGCACGCACTGCCCTTCCCCCATCCACTGAATATAATATCCAGCAGTGATGGGCCTAACTGTCCTATTAGCAGTCATAACTATTAAGTCCCTGGGGTCCAGTTGATCAGAGAGTCACCACAACATGAAGTATACAGAGCCAGCAAGGCCCCATGCCAGACACCAGGGAGGACGGAAGCAACACGGACGAGACAAACCCTCTCCTAGGACGACAACACTAGTGCCCCACACCTCTATGGCGCATAGACATTGTAAAGATGGTAATAACAGCAGTGTGCTCCGTTATTGACCCAGTGGATTTCCGCAGGGAAGTTGACTGAGAACACACATTTAGCGGTGACATTAAGGCCTCACGGCATAACCACCATTTTACAAACAAAACACAGGTTAACACAGGTTTTTATTTTTGCCTCATTTTTAAACATCATTTCTCCAGGTAAGTCAACTTTCAGTGAAGACCTGGTGAGTGGAGCAATGAGAGCAGACAGACTGGGTGTGGTGCTGCTGGCCTGTCAGAGTGGCAGCAGGTGGTGATGAAGCTGCCTCTCCGGGGGCTGGGCTGTGTAGGGAGCTGACCCCCCCCCCCACCCACAAGGAAGCCTGGGCCAGGACCTCAGCGGGGGGGAGAGGGGTGACCCTGGGACCCCTGAGCTTCAAGAGAAGAGGGAGCCTGATGGATCAGCCTGTGCCCCAATCGGGCCGGATAAGCATTTGGGGAGGAATACACACACATTCCCAGAAGCCCCTGCTCTTCCTGAACCCACCGCAGAGTAAAATAAAATAAACCAGCCGTCCGGAGCCAGGCTGACACAACACAGCCTGCTTGGAACTGGAGCCCCGCCCACCCCCTGCTCTGACAGAACTCTTTAAATAAAGTTTTACCGCACCACTTAATTGCTCCAGATGTTTTAATGCTTGGAAAGAGTGGAGCCGAGGGAAGCGCCACGGGGGGGGGGGGTGCACTGCCCCCACAAAAATAGAAAACATCCATAAAAAAAAAAACGAGTCTGTGTTGAGGGAAAAGGGGGTTGGGTGGGCTTGATTTATTTTTCTAGGTAGCAGAGCTTACTCTCTCAATCATTTACCACTTTGCTCCCTTCTCCGCAGCGCCTCCCCCCCCCCCCCCCAGCCCAGTAGACCGTGCCACGGGCTGCAGGTGGCTTAGATTTATGAGACAGCATTCTCAGTGCCAGCCAAAGATGAGAACGTGAGAAGGGGGTAGTGGGGCATGCTGGAGATGTCAGGAATGCTGTTGAGTGTGTGTGTGTGTGTGTGTGTGTGGAGGGGCGGGGGGTTGTCGAGGGCCTGTGAATAAGAGAGCTGCGCCATAGAGCTCCTCTATAAAGCATGACGTGGCGTGCAGCCAACAGGAAGGCGGCTAGGAAGGACTATGAGTGGTTTACCATTTCACAAAACCTCTGCCATAACCCTCCTCTCCCCTGGGGGGAGCTGTTATTAATGGCCATCTATATTTTCTAACCAACTTTCTGCTAAATGAAAAAAAAAAAAAAGATGAGAGGAGGAAGGAAAATAAGGCAGCTGCCGGGAAGCAGAGCGCTATGGTGTGCTGACTGACCCTAAATACAACACCTCAGCAGATTCATTACAGCAACACAGCAGTGTTGGGCTGTGGGCTTTACGGCGCGAATACAAGCAATGAGACGGGCAGTGGATTTAACCACATACTGACACATAAAAACGTACAAATACAGTTGGAATGGTCAGAGACGTTGACAATCAACAGGCCACACAAGTTCATAGGCTCATTGGAAAGCAGGCACCTGTACCTGTTTCTTGCGAAGCTTGCCGATCTGCTGTTCCACCATGGTAATCTCCCGGTCCACACGGTCCATGTTTTGGATGAGCTCCTCCTTGGAGAAGCGGGCTGGTACCAAGTCCAAGTCAGGGTCCATCTGTGCTGGGCTGGCAGGGGAGATGGGCTCCAGCTTCCCCATAGAGCTGCCCCGGTCCTGGAGATTACACAGGTGTTTTACAATAATATTACCAGCAGCAATGCTTAATTAATACTTGATCATTTTGGCAAACAGAATAGCCTCCCATAAGATATTGTTAAATCAGGAACCCCGATAAATCAATCAATCAATCAACCAAGTTTATTTATATAGCACAATTCATACATAGATTTAATTCAATGTGCTTTACAAGACAAGACATTAAAAGAGAAATAAAAATAGAAAATAAAAAAAATTAAAACTTTAAAAGAATTAAAAGAGCAATACAATTTTATAACTAACAGTCTATCTACCACTTGTCCTCTATTCGCCCGTCCACACATTCACTCAGTAAACATCCAATGCAACTCAGGTCTCGTTATACAAACAGCCTGATATTTTATCCGTGGATCATTCACACGATGCAGCGCGCCCACTTACATCCCAGTGTATTCACGATAATACACTCATACACTCATTGCATTGCGATCTTACTTCCTTTCCACTTTGTACGAGTACGCGTTTTACAAACCGACTCAATGCACAAAGACAGACCGGGAAGAAACTCATTTGCTTATATGTTTACATTGTAGACATCGATTAGACAGCAACTCTAAACGGCACAGCCGTTACTTACTGGTTTAACGGCAACAATGACATGAGTCTACCCTGTGTGTGTGTATGGATTTGTGTCGTGTGGGAGAGAATTTTGAGTGTGACAGGGTTTCTCTATGGAATAAAGCAGTATGCACATTTTAGTAAGTACAGATGTTGGCAGAACAACCTGGTCTTTTTGTTATTACGTAAATAAAATAACAAAATAAAGGGAACATGTAAGCATCACAGTAATACACCAAGTCAACTAAACCTCAGGGACATCAATCTGTCCAGTTAGGAAGCATTGGCGATTGTGAATCAACGTCACCCGTTTTGGTGCAAATTAAAGTGACAACAGGGGTTTGGTGGACTATGGGATTCATGGGTTGTGACTAATTTGGTTCCGAAAACAGCACCAGTTGAAAATCAGTGGTCCATACACACCATGGAAATGTCTCATTTGGGAAGGCAGCACCGTATGGTAATTAAGTCCTCTGGGTAATAAAGCCGGTGTCTCACAGTCACTAGACACATTAATAATTCCAAAATCAGACTGCATACAATAGAATGGGTTTGCTCTAAGATGGAACTGATCTGACCAAACCATTTGTTCTATGTGGTTTAAAAGATAACCCTCAATAACACTTAATTCTAGATAGTATAATGGGCGATGCCTTCTGTACACAGACTTGAAAGAGACATGGGTTATGTCTGTGGATTCCAAACATACATGATCTGCAGAAAATACGATGCCGAATTCTCACCCTTAATTTAAATGGGTTTACATCATATTGCAGCACTTGGTGAAGCCCTCCCAATTATGAATGCTTCTACACACTTTTCCTCTAAGATACGAAAACAAACCCTCCAGTCCACAAATAAAAGGTTGGGCTCTATAACATGGTTAATTCAAAAGTATGCATATTTTCAGAATGGATTATGTTCCCACTTGTTATGTGATATTTCTCAAGTTAAGTATTTGTTCAGTAGAGTATATGGCATTGGAGCAGATGATTTCTCTCAGAAACTTAGGTAGTGGGCACCATCGGGCCTTGCTTGCTACACAGGCACCCGTTGCAGACTCTGAACATTAGCAGCAACCTATCCTTCTTGTGTTCTGATAGCCAATGGTGAAACGCAGGAAAATCCACGAAGAGAGTCTGAGTGGAAGGGATGGGTGAACACCAGCAATATTGTTCCTTGGAGCTACGGCTTTACGACGTTCATAATTGTGTAGCATAGCATTTTGCAAGCATTAAGTAGGCAGTATTTGATAGTTATAGCATGGCCAAATATTTGATGACAAAAGCGAGACACGAAGCTAGTAAAGAAAGACAGACAGAAGGTAGAGAGAGAGAAGAGAATCATTTGATCGGGTGGTGTGTGTATAGAGACTAATTCAGTAAATGAGTGCGTTATCCAGCTAGAGTGTGCTATTTTTAGACCACTCTAATGAGAGTTATATAACTGGGCTAATCTAAAAGAGGCAGGCTCAGGCCAGCAGCACTCTAGACCTGCTGCAGTTGAAACGTCACAGGATGAAGGCGGACAGTCCTGGCTTGGTTTGGGATGAAGAGACACCGGACTCCAGGAGTCATCCACAGAAAGACATCCCACAGACAGACAAAGACTGGCTCCAAACAAGAAAAAAAAATACATGTATACAGGACCTTTTAAAAAGTATGCAGACCCCGCAATTTTCCACAATAATGCTGTTATAGAATCCATTTACTATTGATTATATTAATTTATCTGTGAACTAAATCTAACACAATGCCCTCTAAAGAAAGGGGAAAAGGCATTTTCAAAACTAACAAAACAAAAATCTCTCAAGTACATAAGTATGCATATCCGTTTAATATTCAGTATAAGTGCCATTGGCATCAATCACAGCTTCAAGTATTCTTGGTATGCCTCTACCAACTGGATTTGATCAGTTTATCCCATTCACCCATGTAGATCCTTTCAAGCTCTGTCAGATTGGATGGAGAACATCACAATGAACGGTGATTGAGTTCAAGTTCGTGCTTTGGCAGGTTCAGTCAAGGACATTCAAAAACGTGGCCAAAGGCCACTCCAGCATGTCTTGGTGCTTCATGGCCGTGATGAAAGATTAATCTTCTTCCCAGTGTGAGCTCCTGGGCACTCTGGATTAGGTTTTCCTCAAGAACCACTCTGTAATGTCTTTGTTTGCTCCTTCCCTCAATCAGTCTCCCGGTCCCTGCTGCTGGGAAGCATCCCCACAGAATGATGCTACCAACACCATGCTTCACTGTCTGGATGGGGTAGTGGGCATGTGATGAGCAGTACCTGTAGCCGTAGTGCTTGGTATTCAGAACTAATGGAATTCATTTGCGTTCTAGAACAGCGGTCTTCGATTCATGCAACCCATTTTTGATTGGATATAGATTGGGTGTTTGACTGGGTCAATCAAGGACTTCTACTTTTTGATTCCTTTGCCACTCCACTGTAGCTTTAGGAGTATGTGGGATGTTAATGACATGGTCATAAGTAACTTTTGTCCCGGTCTTAGCTTTCTTGCAGATGGCCGCACATTTTCCTCAAGGACTTTACTGAGCTAAAAACTGATTACTCCCATCATCGATTTCTGTATGCTGATCATCCTTCTACCTTTAATGGAATTGAACAGTTGGTTCTGCCAAACCAGAATGGTTTTTTTTATGATTCTGAATAACCAAATGTGATACAAATTACACCACAGGGTTTTCAAAACATGTTTTATTCTTTAACAAATTCATTTTGGTAGCACTCGATTACAAAAAAATCATTTTATGTACAATGTATGCACGAGTCATATACGGATTATATATGGATGTTGTTAATTTCTGGGTTTGTAAACACACAAAGCTATAAAAATAATGGAGATGTTTATACACTGTGCAGGTTACAAACAGGGAATCACAGTAATTGTCAAAGTGTATGATAGGCTAAATTTATTTAACTTAGACATATATTCAGACTAGTTCCGGACAGGTCTAACAAACAGAAACATTTTGTAAGATGAAGACAAGGCTTTGAATGCATTTTTTACAACAAAGAAATGGTAAAGGAGAAGCATATACAATTATTAGGTACGTTTTAAAAAGCATAACATTTAAATGTCAAACCTAACACACAAAACGAAACAATTCTTCAAACCAGAAAGATTACATCTTGTAGGCTGCTGTATAAGATCTTGACTGGTTTCTGAATCTGGAATAATTCTTCAACGTCTTAAACTCTATCTCAATTCAATTAAAGCAATAGAGCAAAATGAGCAACAGCTCTGCAGCCTCTTGTTCAGGAGCTAGCTTTCATCTGGTGTGAGAGTTATCTATCAAAAAAAAGGTCATGTTCTCCTGGGCTTTCCGGTGTCCAGGCCCCCACTGTGTCCCACAGTACTTGTGAAGAACAACACATATCCTCACACTGCTTGCATAGTGTGAAAATACTCTTTCCCCACGTTATGCCGGTGCCCACTGCAAATCACACACCACGGCTAAAATCACTCACTTCCCTCACTAGCTTGAGACTAGTGTGTTCTGCAGACTGAGTGATGCTGAGTGAATATCAAGCGGTTTTCAAGTTAGCAGGTGTTCTGGAAGTCAGAGAGAGACTGAGACAATAATTATGGAAGACAACAGAGAACACTGGGCACGCACAGGCATGACCTTGCAGCTAGTAGTACAGTGTGACTTTAGACCTTCAGACACCCCTTATGAAAGGTTGTTGGTTTTCCACAACAGCATAACTATGTTGGTCAATCTGACAGGTCAGTCCAAATGTCAGAGCGGTCAGGGCAGAGAGTGGCACGCATGGACATCTGATAAAGTCACAGCTCACAGAGGCGTGAAAACCTTCCAGCCCCAGTAGGATCATAACGAGCGCATCCATAAATACTCATGGAAGGTCATTCTCTGCAAGGCAACACCTCATCCCGATTCAAAGATAGCAGACAGACTTCCCAATCATCCCATTTAATAACAACAGTTAAACGAACAGGTAAATTGTTGCCACTAATTTTCCCACTTTAGGCAAAAGTATTACTCAATTCATATTTTTTTGATTAGTAGTTAATGAAAATAAAAACAACGAAAACAAATGTTACTGACCAGGCAAAAATAAATTAATAAATAGAGTAACTGGACCCATGTTGATAATTACACTCCATGTGCTCTTTGTAAGATACTCCATTGATGCTTCAAAACACCTCCGGTACTTACTGTGTACTGCCCAAATAACTGAACACATGACTGATATTGAACAGTGTTTATTTTATGTAGCATTACAGAGGAACCTAAAACATAAAACAGTTTATTCCAGAAATGCTGCTGGTATTACAGTAGCTTCAGTTGTCGGACCTTATTTTTCCCACACAATCTTTGACAGAGTGAATATAAAAATAAATAAATATATTGTAATTGCCAACAACACAATACCCCAGAACGACAAAGCAAAACATTTATTGAACATTTTCAAAGTGGATTCCCTTGGGTACAAGCCTTCAGACCTTGTGCCCGGCATGATCACCTTCATGGTAGTGGCTAGACAAGAGCATTCCTACGTAAAAAGCTATAATAACCAAATGCAGCTTTTCCTGCATGGGGAAAAAAAAGCCTCATCAAATCTGAGGAAAGTAAATCCTGAATACAACCAACTACACATGGTGAAAACAGTCCATACCAGGTTAACACCATCCTTACAGTAAAGCGTAGTGGTGGGAGCAACATGCTATGGGAAAGCTTCTCAGCTTGCAGAGTGGCTATATCTAGATTGGTAGCAAAATTTGAAGAAAAGGAATCGGAACTCCTACCCCAAACCTTTGCTTCATTAGACCTCTCTCAGTAGTTGTTCTTCAAATTTGTATTTTTCATTCCCTTCTTCCTGTAATTGTGTTTCACCTCTTCATTACCCACTCTGTTTAGTCACTATATCCATGCAGTTATTGCATCTGACAGCTTATATAAAGGAGAGGGACTTGGTGTTTCAGAAAAATCCCCTTTTAGCTAAGATTATGTGGATATTTAGCACTTTCCAATATTGATACACCAATTTCCCATTCCTTGGCTGGCTGGTAGCAGTGTGAAGTCCTCTACACACGGTCAGGAACATCTCAGAAGACTAGCATTAGTCTAACTGTTCCCTGTGATGTTGCCGCTGCCACCCCCCTCTGTTGTGGATCCTTCATCCTGAGAGGCCTTTTTATTCTAGGTCATCGGCACCATTATTTATTCATGGTCTGTTTCACAGCTACCTCACATTTGTGCTCTTCATGTAAGGCACAGTCAGACTTGCCCTCCTCATCCTTCTCGGCGTGGTGGCATCTAAAAATACCCAGGACACACTGGGGACATGCTGACAATCAGCATAAACTCACCCAGTAACGGGTGAGATCCACGACCAGAGACGCAGGCCAGAGCTAAAAGGTGCAAAGCTACCGGTCATGTACCAAACCTCCCAGTTCAACAGAAGAATACATGTGCCACTGCTTGCCAGATGAAGGTGGTTTGGGTTTTTGTGAACACAGCCGAAAGCCCTGACCAGCCATGCCTGAAGACCATCAGGGCTTGACAAGACAGAGAGATGTACAGAGAAGAGAGTTTTTGCATCTGGATGTAGCTACTGCTGTAATATGTGTTTCTTTAAGCAGAGAAGGAAACGCAGCCTATGAGAAGGAGAGAGCCCAAGGTCTGAGCTCCAGTATTCTGTAGACATAACAGTCTACGAGAAGGAGAGACGCCAAGGTCTGCGCTCCAGTATTCTGTGGACATAACAGTCTACGAGAAGGAGAGACGCCAAGGTCTGCGCTCCAGTATTCTGTGGACATAACAGTCTACGAGAAGGAGAGACGCCAAGGTCTGCGCTCCAGTATTCTGTGGACATAACAGTCTACGAGAAGGAGAGACGCCAAGGTCTGCGCTCCAGTATTCTGTGGACATAACAGTCTACAAGAAGCAGAGACGCCAAGGTCTGCGCTCCAGTATTCTATGGACATAAGTCTACGAGAAGGAGAGACGCAAAGGTCTGCGCTCCAGTTATCTATGGACATAAGTCTTTTTTCTCTCTCCCTCGTTTCTGAATGTGGCTTTTATTTGAATAAAAGGGTTCCCTTTTGCTCCACATAGGGCTGTTGCTATAAGCATACCACCACAAATCTGCCACGGCTCTGTTCTAAACAGATTCCCGCTCAATAAAGGGCATTTGAGACGAGTCCATTATTTGCACAGAGGGAACTGTATTGAGTAGTATTAATTGGGTTCATTTTAGGCAACAGTTCAAAAGAACGGAATTTGTTTGATTTTATTATGTTTACCCATTGTCAAATGGTAGGCTAGGCTAAAACAAACTGTTCATTTAAGCAGGAATTATTATGACTTCTTTCTAATTTTCTGTTCTATTGCTGGCCGGATATGCACTGATATGCACAAAATGGTAGTATTTTCTCTATGTATCTATGATTTGATACATTTTCATTTAAATGAATCTTGCATTCTGATTGAGTGTCAGTTATGTTTTCACTTATGCAAGACATTAAAAATGTGTTATCTAATACCGGTGCCATGACAACAATGACTTGAAATACCGGATCAAATGCCACAATAGTGCATACAGACAAATAGTGCCCATACTGACCTGTTAAAACGCTTATAAATGATCAAGCAGCAGACAGAAATCCATATTAAAAACGTTGAGGATATTCAGTCTTCGACAAACAGGACAACATACAATAGCGTCAAAAGGCAAGTGACATAAACGGCTTCAATGAGGCAAAGCACTGTCTCTAGCAGTTTTTTGGTCAAATGAGTTGACCAAAAAAAGTCACATAAGCATAAGAAACTAGGTTGTACCTCAAACGGTGTCAGTATGTGTGTGTATGTTTGCGTGTATATATATATATATATATATATATATATATTGAGTGCATACAAGACATGCGGACAGTAGTAGACGACCAACAGAAAAGTCACAGGCAAAAATCCCTGAATAATTCAATCCAATGTACTAATAAAGCCATTTTTGCAACAGCAGACCACAAAGTGCTTTTACATAACACTGTGCCCTTGAGCAAGACACCAAACTCAAAATACTTTTGCTGCTCAGGATAGAAGCATTTGCAATACGATGTGAACGTAAAAAAACAAATAATAATAATAATACTCTAAGGTACTAAATAACAAAACTTGGAAAGTTAATTGGTGTCCAAATTCCTTTGGCATTTCTAGCCAAAGCAGAGCAAAGCTGACTACACTGACTACAGCATGCTAATTTATCAAAGACACAGCCACCCTTATTTGCCCGTCATACGTCATACAAAATATACTTAATGTCTTAATAATTATGAAGAATACAGAAAAGATTAGCAGAATAGCCAAAAGGACTATATTTAAACCAAGCACGTGTGGGCGTAGCACCGTTTTTCCACAAACACAATGTGTATTGCTCCTGCTCCTTCTCAACCATCTGGCATCAGTCTAAGTGTAGTAATCATTCCGGCAGGGCTTTTTCAGAGCGACTTCCCAGGCGTGATGCCGTGTTGATGAGCAGAAGAACCCTCCTCTGTGTACACGACAGCTGAAGAGGCCTAAACGGCACAACCTTCCACTAAGCCTGTGACCTAGAAACAGTAACTGGAACACAGAGGGTGTCCCAGCCCCAATCAAGGAACACGTTCTCAGACACAGCTAACATTCCACCCATATGGCCCTGCCACTTACCCTGTCACAGCACAAGGCCAGTTAGAGCAAACAACTCAGCGCATGACAGGAAGTGCAGAAGAAGAGGAAATATTCCTATCTGCAAAAAAATGAAAGCCTACACAGCTATAAAAATCTGCCTGATTACTGATAGAATAGCACTTGCTTGGCTGGAGCTTTGTTAAATAACCACTTAACCTCAGCTATAAAGGCCAAAGGTCATTACTGGAGAAAGTGGTCCTGTTCAAAGCACTTTGAACAGACCAATCAGCAGTCCAATCAAAGCAGGAGCCTAGTCAGTAATGAAACTGTAATCTTTGACATGCCAGCATTGCCTAGCTTCTGAATTTCAGAGGCAATAATATCATTTTAATATGTACATTAACATCCCGGAGAAGCCTTGAAAAAACATCCTAATGAACACTGACCTTTGACATGTCCTCAGTCCCTCCCAGAGGAAGTTGAGGGCGGTGGGCTGTGAGCCTCATGAGAGACTCTGCCCCCATGTCTAGACGTGGACGCTTAATCTCATATTCCACCTCTGATTGGTTGTTTGGCTCGGGGAGGTAAATGTGTTCATAGCGGATATGTTGCTCCTGACTTCTGTAGAGAGAAAGCACAGGGAGAAAACACAGGTTAAGAACTCCAGTAGGTCATCAACTACGTTATAGCTGATTAACTGGAATACATTAGAAAACGTTTGCCATGACAGCTCTGAACTACTGAGCTCAACCGTTTGAGCTCAGTAGTTATGACAAGTATAAGCACTCATGAGACAACAAACACAACCCCCCAAATAGACAGCTAATGTTGGCTTTAAAATAAAACAAATTACATGTACACAGGTATGTAGCAGACAGACACAACTAAAATGGATCACACATTTGAGGTAACTATGTTCAGGCACTAAATGAAAATGTTTCACCCGGTCTGCTTGGGACTCAATTGAGCTAATTACTGCCTCCCAAAAACAAACCAGTAAAGTAGCAAATACATCACTGTAACTGTAGATTCAGAATCATGGGCGAAGTGGCTTTAACTTAGGTGCCGCCTTGTAAACACTGGTCTGTGAGCAGCCCCTCCCAGGCCCAGTGTGGGGCACCTTTGACCTTTCTGCTCTACGCAAACATTATCGCCAGGAAATAAGAGCCCTGTCAGGACGTTACGTTGTGTTGTCCTCTATTATGCATTATATGATGTATTACAGTAATATCGAGTTATTCATGATCACTGTATCGCTGAATGATGCGTTTTGTTTGAGGGTGACAGATCATACATTTCTCACTGTCGAGCGGTTGCCAATTTCCATCCCCCATCCTCCGGCTCTACCATAAAGTGCTAGATGTGCCCCGTCAATTTAAAAGCAGCACTCTGCTACACGAAAGTGACAATCCATGAAACACTAAAGGGAGATAATGGTCCTCGGGTGGTGGTCTTTGAAACTGTAATGGTGAACTAGTCCATTAGAAAGGCCAGCTGGGTGGTCTACACAGAGGATACTACATGAGGAAAAACCATTCCACTTACTGCTCCATTCACTTAGGGCATTTAGGTGCCACCCTAATTGACTGTATAGGCATTGGCATTTACATGAGTTTTGCACACAAAAACAAGGTGATGTTTGTATCTATGCGTGTTGAACCAGAGGTCCAACTGGTCTTTTCCAAGTGAGCCCTGACCAACATTAGTACAAGGGTCGAGCTGTTTGCATCAATCTTTTGCAAAATTAACAGAGTTGAATTTTCATTTCACTACACAAGTTAATGATTTGCAAAAAAAAAAAGGTACCCCTTTCTGCATTCCGCCAAAACGTTCTACCCTGGACTTTCTACCCTGAACAATGTGTTGTGTAGTTTCTTTGAGAACCATGACGAAGAAAGGGGTAGGGTAGGGTACTATAATCACAAACCAACTCTCCAATGACTAGACGACAGGGAGGGAAGACATTACTTAGGCATTATGCTCTGCTGAATCTGCATGTAAAAGGTGCCATAGGGTGGCCAGGACTCAGAACAGTTACATACGTTTCTGTGCATGAATCTTAAACAACATTTGCCTTCAAAATCCTGATTGTGTATAAAAGCCATGTCCCCATATTCTGTCCCCAATAAGATCTCTGAAATCCATAAAGGCTTGGCACCTACGTAATCAAATCAAGATCTATGACTATCAATCTATATATATCCCCCTCGCCTCACCCCCGTTACTCCTCTCCTTCTCTCTCCCTCCTCCTCCCCCC
This sequence comes from Novumbra hubbsi, assembly GCA_016801125.1. Taxonomy (NCBI): domain Eukaryota; kingdom Metazoa; phylum Chordata; class Actinopteri; order Esociformes; family Umbridae; genus Novumbra; species Novumbra hubbsi. Next base: position 15,804 of record JACXGK010002625.1, on the reverse strand, counting down.
ATCCACTCCCTCCCTTTTTTTTGCTCTCTGCAACATAATCTGATTCCCGAGGGAGGATTTGTCAGGGTGTGTGTGTGTGTGTCAGCAGGGGAGGAGGGTACAACAACGGCTCCATTAGTCTGTGACTGGCTCAGGTCCCATTATGAGTACAGATGATGCGTGCCGATAGGGCGCTGTCATCCTAGAAGCACTACGTGTCTGTGCCTCTGCCGATCTCTCCACCACCGTCCACCCGAGGAGCAGCTGTGCATAAAGCAGGGGAGGCTGGAATGGAGAGCCGGACAGGTGGAGGAGATCCATGGCAGGGACAGAGATCAGGAATGAAAACACATTTATAGAGATATAAATGATTACTAGGGCCCTAGATTTTCTGTGAATTGGAAAAAGCAGACAAAATAGTGGGAAATTGGTAATGAAAATGTTATCAATTGTAAAACAGGAAAGTATTGACAAATGTTCAAAATTGTAGGTGGAAATGTAAAAACCAACAAAGGCCTCGCTGTTATTGCATCCTAAACAATTTTCGGAATGGTAAAATGACAATTATTATTGTTTTGGATTGTGGGAGTCAAGGCGGCCACCTGAAATGTCCAAGATGTCAAAAAAGCGAAATACAACTATTTAACCGCTAAATGAAGAGCCAAGCCACACCCACAGAAGTATTAGCAGTCAGGCGATAAGCTGTTGGGAGAATTCGGTCAACGTACTATTGATTGAAGACGTAAAAATGTGATAGCCGCTTAGTCTAAAGAAAATGCGAAGAACAAGGAAACATGCAGTGTTAGCCAACACACCTTTTCAAACCACCATTAATTACGCAAGCGAATTGGCAGATTCAAGATGAGAATGTATTCAGGACGTTCTGACTGTGTGTGCGGAGTCTGATGTCCCCTTAAAAAAACTAAGAACACCAAGCTGTTTCTAGGGAAACATTGCATACAGGGAGAAAAGGTGCCCAAAACTGAGAGTTCCCACAGTCAAACCCCATGTGTGTTCAACCAACAAATGAACAGCCTATTATTATACCGTTGCAATAGCCTACATTTAAATTCTACAACTGGAATACATTGGAAAACGTAGCAAACGTACTGTTCTTTTTTTATTAAAAACAAAATAAGTTGTATTCATTTCGTAGACACATTGTCTGCAGAAAACAATTCAACGGAAAAATCTAAATTTGGGTGGAAAATTAAACAGTTTGGAAAAACAATAAATACAGATTTTATAGGGCCCTAGATTAGCCCTTTACCCCACAAACAACTCCCCAAAACAGGGATGATAGCTGCTACACAGCTAACCTACAGTGAACCAGATATCACCTCAATTGAAGTATAACAACATACTTTATTATAATACTGTTTTTACACCATTTTCCACATGGTTTGAAATGTAAGAAATATGTGGAAGATTGACACGTACATTTGTGGAATATAGCTACAGTGATTGGCCAAATCCTACAATGAAAAAATGTGTTGTTATAGATGAATGAATGATGAAGTTATACATGAATATGTTCCATAATAGATGTTACGCAAAGACGGTAACAATGGAGACAATCTTTTTGGAAGGATCTCCCTAGAATGTCAGGAGGCTGAGCCATACTTTCTTGGACATTCTTACACATTGTGCTAGATAACCATTTGCAAAATCAAAAACAGAAATAAATGGTATACAAGTCAACAAACAATTGTAGTAAATGCAACGAAAACAAAAGTTAGAATTGCCATTTTCACTGGGGTAAGAATGTGTTAACACAAGAAAAACACCAAGAGGTGTTCAAGACTAACACCAAACAAAAGTACAATGACCCCTAACTATTAAAACAATAATTACCTGATTTAACCCACCAACAAATAAGATGACTAAATACACATACTTATTTACAGCAACAACCTGGGCAAAATTAACTGGATTTCTAAGCAAACACATGATTTCCCTTTTGTTGGCATAAAATAAAGCTTAGTACTTGAATTACCTGCTAAAGGTGTGCATATATCATGTCCTATATTAGCATGCTTCAGACACTGTTTTGAACTCCGGAGAACATTTGTTGATAAGGCTGTTCTGCAAAAATATTTTCCCAAAAATGAATTGGGGAAACAGCAGTTATTAAAGATGCTATGGGATCTTAAAAATTTGATATCAATCTTTGCAACAAGCAGAGTAGAAACACCTCTGTAAGTACAGTGTGTAATTACCCCCAGTAACATTTTTAGTACAGTGTAACTATAAATGAGTACAATTAATTTCAAATACGTGTTGCAGCTTAATTACAAATGTACCTAGATTGGAGCATTATAGGTTATAGTGATTTCTTTAATATTTTTGAGGTAGTTAGTGTTCTGAGTTTAAACTTATTGCAAAAGTGATTAATTGGCAGTTGTTTCAAAACCTTAGTAAGAAAAAAAGTTAATACGTTTCAGCAAACCACTGTGTTTTTAGATTAGTAGTGAAACCGCTGTGAAACAGTATTTAGCACCCACTACACAATATTTCACAGATTTCCATGGTGGAATGCCAGTTACTTAATTTTTCTCCATACTTTCCTCTTTCCTGTTTTTTAATGGAAACGCTTGCTTAGTAAGGTATTGTAATTGCATTTAATAAGGATCTGCTAATATGACGTGTTACACTTATTTACTTACAGTGGGGAGAACAAGTATTTGATACACTGCCGATTTCGCAGGTTTGCCTACTTACAAAGCATGTAGAGGTCTGTAAGTGTGATCATAGGTACACTTCAAATGTGAGAGACGGAATCTAAAACAAAAATTCAGAAAATCACATTATGATTTTTGAGTAATCATTTGTTATTGCATGACAATACTCACTCACTCTGCAGAACAAACTTATGATAAAGGCTTGGTGCCAATAAAACAGTTCAAGTGACCATTAAGTGACTGTTCTAATATAACTGCTATTCCCAATGTTTGCGAAAAGTCTGTGAATTTTGTATGTTGTTATTGCTGTGACACTGGGCTCAACTAAAAGATACTGGTCTCGATCTGCTTCTCCCTGTATAAAAAAATATACATATTAGACCTGGGAAAAGCGTGGTCTCCCCTTCGAGCCTGGTTCTTCCCTAGGTTTCTTCCTAAATGTCTACAACTTTGGGGTGTTTTGCTAGCAACTGTGCTATAGCACTGTTGTTGGCTCCTTAGGGTATCAGGCTGGTGTAAATGCACTTTTTGACAACTGCAGTTGTAAAAGGGCTTTATAAATGAAGTTTATTGATTGACTGATCATGCAGAGAAACCGATTAAAATTGACATTGCACAGCCTCTTTCACTTTACATTTATATTATTTCCCAAACCTTCTGAATGGGTTTGAAAATTCCCCAGAGATACAATAGAAAGAAAACATTGCTGCCTGGCCAAGGTAGGTTCTTCAGAAACAAAGGGATCCCAGAGAGGGCCAGTCCGTAATCCTGTCTGACTGATCCTGGAGGACACAGCCAGCCAAACACACCGCACATTATGGTGTTGGCCAGTGTGTCTCTGAAACAACCCTATGGTAATGTTGCCTAATTCACATGACATCCCCTGGAGACCAGGCATCCATTCCATTAAGCCACAAGCAAACATGAGTGGATTTCTATAAAGGAGCGCAAAGGGAAGTGAACCAATTCAAGCTGATAGGAAAAGAGCCAGTGATGCACAGCGCTGCTTTGACACCACACGACTGGTATCCAGTTACATTTCTTTATATATTGTTATTGCTCAAATATTGACTATGTTCATCAACTGCAGAAGAAAATGTACTGTGCTCAAGGCCTATCCTCTTCTTACTATGCAGAATTTATGTAATACAAATAAATAATTCATAAGCTCTCCACAAGACTCATCCGAAGAAAAAGCTTGACTGTAAAAATAAAGGTAATGTATGAGCCCAGAGCAACATACAGTTCAATGCTGTGACTGACTAGGCTGTACTGATAAGGACTAAAACTAAGCATGATTCATTGCACTCCGGTTCAGAGGATTACAATAAAATAAATTGGGTACAAATTGCATAAGGTTTGCAAAGGCAAGGGGATAACATATTCCCTCTCTGACTGATTTTTTTTTTAGAAATTCTGAAATATGAACATAAGCAGCACAGGCTTCGGTTGTGCATCAAGATGACATCAATTTCCCAGCTGGTTTTCCAAACCAAAACACGTTCTAAAGATGAAACAAGCATGACATAATTAAATTCATAAAAACTGGTGACCAAAAGGGGAAAGGTTCCCCAGTGTTTCCCCTAGTTTTATGTTGAGGGGGTAGGGGCTTATGGGCCAACACACCTGCATCGAGACAAAAGGCTATGTACACCAGTCTCTCTTGCTTATTAACTTAATCTTTTTAACAATATTTGACAATACCATCATTACCCAGTAACAACCTAATTATTCACTCTCAATTAACCATTCCCTAAAACTGTTTATTAATTGCCTCCCAGTCTAATAAAAGCCTCTAGCTACAAACTAATGAGACTTTGAATTACATGTACAGTAGCGTGTTGCATTGAGGTTTAAAGAGGGGGTTGAAAACATAGTTGCAATAGATAAAGGAAACAGTGCCCAATGATTTCACATTATATTTGTAACTCTACAAAGTAGTACTATAGAGTATTTTGTACAATATACTCACTGCGGCACTGAATAGTATTTCCACAAATCCCTTGTACATTACAGGGCGGGGGAAGGAAAACACAGTACGGTGGGATTTCTAACGCTGCTGGTAAACTGCGCTCAGCTTTTTATTTCATATTTAATTTTATATTTATATATTCTGTGGCGGAGCATCCCCATTGTTATTATAATAGCAAGGGAACACTGGTCTCCGGTAAGGTCTGAGGAATGACAGAAAGCCACGCACAGGCTTCAGGAGGGGCCTGACGGAGTAGCCAGCCTGTAAGCGCGTGGGGTCCAGCAGCGGCGCTACGTACCTCTCATTCCCCGGCTGGAACTCGGACAGCAAGGAGGGCCGGCGGCGGTGGGGCGGGGCCAGGTGGGAGCTGTACTCTCGAGAGTGAGGGTGGAAGTCCACCAGTCCCACCTCCTGAAACAGACACACCACTGTGAGGACTGCAGAAGCATCCTACACACAACCACAAAAGCCCAGACCGGAGAGCACAGCACGTGTAAGCACCCATTTGTTTCTACCCGATCCCCTCTAAGGGAGTGGATAATGGGGGGGGGCGTGCACTGGGTCTGCCCCCCCCCCCCCCAACTCAACCACAAATCCATGACAACATTAACAAGCAGGTGCAGCCCGGGGAATCCAGGACGGTAACATTTGGATTCCTTTTTAATAGAGGCTCACTACACAGGACATCACCCCACAAGATGAACCTGTCAGCTAGTATGGAGCCTCTTCTGGGAGGCCAGTCTCACTCCGATCCTTTCCATTAACCGTCATGGCAATCAAGAAACCCGGGATGGCGTGAGGCCATAATAAAGTAACTCTTAACACGACCCCCACATGACAACATGAACTTTCATCTAAAACCTCTCATAAGGGAGCAGGTCCCTGGGCGACATGTCCGCTCTGTAGATCATTAGACACCGAGCATCTCATGTGAAAGCACAAAGTACCGGTGTTCCTGGCTCCAGGAGGTGTGGTCAGGGGCTTCCCAGGGCTCTTACCGTGTGTGCACGAGCCAGCTGCAGCGGTGAACTGGCGGGGTTTGGCAGGTGGCGGGTGTCCACAGCCCTCCGGCCCTGAGGCACAGACTGGGGGATGGAGGACATGCTGGTGCAGCCGCTTCCTCTACAAACAGGAAGTGGGTGGAGCTGCAGAGCATGCACGGTACATCATTGGTTGGGTCCCGTAGACAGCGACCTACAAAAAGAAACAATACAATGAGTTACTTGTCACTTACAGTACAAGACAGTTAACCAACCAAAAGAAAAGTTCGACAAAGATTCTGCGGATTACAATCATAGCAGTGATTACAACGCTGTGAAACTAGCTCTTCTCTATAGGTATTTAGTTAAGATAATGTTTCAGTTGGTCCCAGTTACAAGTATCAGCACCTTTTGTCCAGCAGCTGTGGCCTTTCACATGATTTCTGATGGAGGGGACTCTGGGACATAGCTCTCTGGGCCTGCCTGCCCATACTGAATGGGCTTCTGAACCTCTGATGAACAGTGAGATCTGGAAACCAAATCAAAGCCTCTCCACCTTCACAGGGTAGTTTTTGTTGATGGAAATATGCTTTGCATCTGAATATATTTAACTTGCAATTTAGACTCATCCTACTTAATTAAGACAAGTGAGCAAATTCCAGTGGCACTCATACATGTCACGCCACATTCTTTAACAGATACATTTGTACGCCAGTACCTTTTACCTCTCAACATTTCCCACGCCCACACTCTGATACATGTAAATTGGTCTCATCTACCCACAATATATATTTTACATGACTGTGCAAGCTCTATTCAGACAATTCTTTTTAGACAACCCACCTCCCCCTTAAAAAAGTTGGTGGCCGCTGGGCAACAACCCAGTAGCATGAGCCGTATCGACGCCTATGTGAAAGGAGGAACAGTAAGAGCACCGCCAGAGCCCTATATTACTACCTCCCGCCGGCTACTGAGGTGCATGCTTCTGACCAAATTGTCAAACTCGATTGGTATTTGCCAGAGAACACCAGAGGGGGCAGGTCCGACATTGGCACCTTGTTCTGTTCACCAATGAGAGCAGGTTCACACAGAGCATGTGACAGACGCCGTGGGGAACGTTATGCTGCCTGCAACATCACCCAGCATGACCCATTGGGCATGCGTTCAGCGATAGTCTGGGGAGGCGTCACCTTGGAGGGTCGCACAGACCTCTCTACCTGCTAGCAAACGATACCCTGACTGCTGTTAGGTACCGAGGTGAAATCCTCAGACCTTACAATGGTGCAGTGGGCCCTGGGTTCCTCCTGATGAAGGACGATGCCCGGCCTCATGTGGCCAGAGTGCGTTGGCAGTTCTGAGATGATAAAGGCATTGATGCCATTGACTGGCCCCAGAACCGAATCTAATTGTTAAGCAAGTTGCAACAGCCTGTTATTTCAATAGTTACATTTTTTGTGTGAATACAACCCTCAATTGGTTGTCGATTTTGGGTTCCATTGGCCGTTGTTAAGTCATTTTGAATTACACAACATACAGTAAAGATGTTGTGTTAATATATTCCATTCATCGTGGAGCTGTGTATTTGGAGCTGTGTATGCCAGAGGAATAGTATTTCACTCCCAAACCACCAAACGCTAAAAATAGTATGCCAAGTGCCCGGATGATCTACTATTTCCGGCAGATAGTTTTGAAGTATGCAACCGTGCATGCTTTTTACCCTGACACTGCTTTGGCAGTGTAAAATCAGCCTTCAATCACACAAGCATGGGCACAATTCTTTTGACTGTTGACTATTCCACATAGTAAGACACTAGTATTACTGGTGTATAAGCTATTAAAATGATAGATGCTAAATGTAGTGGAAGTAAAATAGTCAATTTAACTAAATATTCAAACATGGCATGATGTTAACGCATGACAAAATTATCTATTGTTGGGATCCAATTTTCTGATGAGGTGGTATGTCCCGATTGGTCCAAATACTGGTATATTAGCTTCCTATATACTGAACAGTAGGTACTTCACCACCACCCATGAAGTATATACTTCCAGCATGTAGTACGCAATTTGAGATTCAGCAATACATTACTCTCCCCTCCAATAATCAAGTCCAATTATGAAGTCCCACTAGGCTTGTGAGAGTTAAGGTTGGAGGCTTAGGTACTCAAATAACATCTGGACAAGCCTTTCTGCTTCTGATCACACTGCAGAGCTAACAAGGACTGTCAGAATGTTGCGATCAGCATTCAAACTTATGGTCACAATAACACAGCTGCATTTAACATTTTTACACAAAGGGCGTTATTATAGTGTTGAAACGGAAGTTACCCAAAAATGAAAAACCTCTGTTCTTGACGACACTGAACCTTTAACATAAGGCCTACTTAAGCACCAAAAACAATGTATTGATAAACAAAGCACAAACAAGAATGTTTGGAAGCCATACATTTTACAGTAACAAAAATTAAATTATGCCTAATACAGAAGATACTAATGACAGATAATCAATTGTGAGGAAATTGCTTTCTGCTATAGAACTCAACAGCATAGCCTATACAGCAAAGAACTGGTAGGGCAGTAAGTGTATTTTGTTTTGATTTTATAGAGCACACACTATAGACAAAAGAAAATCTCTTTCAGATTCAGCACACACACAAACACACCTCACGTGTGTGTGTGTGTGTGTGTGTGCACGCAATCTCCTGTGACCAGAGACTCCAGCCAAAAGAGGCATTAGGACCCTTGCCATTTCCCTGGGCCTCTGAGGAATGATGCCTCTAGTAGCTCAGGTTTCACCACTGCTCTCTGTGGGGTGCAGTCTTCATATGAAGGGGCGGTGAGTATGGCTGCCAGCAATAATAACCACATCATTTGATGCTCCAGTGCCTTGGCTTTGAGCAACCACAGAAAGAGAGAGCACGCTCTCCCACTCTCACTCTTTTGCAGATACTAGGACTAAAGGCAGTTACAGATCAAAACACAGAGCCATTCCCAGCTAATCTAAGTCAAGTAATCATAAAACCTGGGCCTGACACAGTTATCAGATTTTAATTTGAGTTTCCTCCAAGTAGATAAAAAAAAAAAAAAATCACAGTCTGAATAACATTCAGTAGGCTCCAATTACATGTCTAAACTCAGACGTTCATTTGCTGTTGGAATCTGACTCCTGGTAACATTTGAATGCACATACAGTGCTGCTTGAAAGTTTGTGAACCCTTCAGAAATGTCATTATATCTGCATGAATTGTTCAACCCTTGTTCCCAATGTGAAATATTTCTTAAAATAACTAAAAACATCACAAGTCTTACATACAGCTCTGGAACAAAGATAAGAGACCAATGCACCTTTTTCTTTCCTTTCCAAAAAAGTTTAAGTTTTGAGTGAGGAACAGAAGGATTTAATTTGAGACCACTGCAAATTCCTGCAGCGTTTCTTTTCAACTTTTCTGGAAAGGAAAGAAAAAGGTGCAGTGGTTTTTAAATGTATCTGTGAGTGGCAAAATATGGGAACCTCTTAAGTTCACGTGATTTCAACCAATCGGATGACAATCAGGTGCGAGTAGGGCACACATATTTATATAACAAAGACAAATCAAAGTCTGAACAGAAAATACTTCTAAAGCATGAACAGAAGAGAATTCTGGGGATCTCTGAAAGAGTTGTTGATGCTCACCATGCAGAAAAAGGTTACAAACGATCTCTATGAAGTGGTTCAATCCAAAATCAGGCAGGTTCTGTACAAATGGAAGAAATTGAGGACCCCATGAGTCCAATAAACATCACTTCAAGAACACCGTGTTTAATAGTCTGCAAGGTCACAAAGGAACCCAGAGGAACTTGTATGCAACTAAAGGCCCCTCTAACACGAGTTAATGGCCGCCATCAGGAAAACACTGAAGAACAATGACGTGCAGGGCAGGATTGCAAGGAGAAAGACATTCCACTCCAACAAGAACATTGCTGCCTGTCTGCACTTCCCTCAAGACCATCTGGACAAGCAAGATTTTTTTTTTATCCACTCCCCTTAATTGGTTCGTGATTTTGGTTTCTATGGACCATTGTTGCGTCATATACTTCTCGATGTACAGTAAAGATGTATTAAATTATGGACAGATGTCTGTGAAAGGAATCTTAAGTGAACATTGGTCATGCAGAAAGACAACGACCCAAAGAACACAAGTCGTTCAACCAGTGAATGGTTAAAGAGTAAATTAAGTTATGATTTGAAATGGCCAAGTCAAAGCCATGATCTTAATCCAATCTAAATGTTTGGAAAAGACCTGAAGCGAGCAATTCACATGAGTAAACCCACCAACATCTCAGCGTTTAAGCCGTTCAGTATGGAGGAATGGGCTAGAATACCTCCAAGCCGATGCGTAGAAGTAGTCAACAATTACCGAAAACATTTAGTTGCAGTTATCGCAGCACAAGGGGGTCACACCAGACAGTGAAAGCATTGGTTCAGATACTTTTGACACTCACAGATAAATAATACTGGATAATTTTCCACAAATAAATGACCATGTATAATATTTCTGTCTCATTTATTCAATTGGGGTGTCATTATCTACTATTAGGACAATATGATTATGTTGTAGGACATATGTATGCAAAATAATTAATAATTCAAAAAAGTGTTCACCAAAAGGGTTCACAAATAAAAACGCCTATTTGCAACAAAAACCTAAATATTTGCACATGCATGAGTTCCAATTTCAAGCACAAAACTACAACAAAAAAGCTTGAACTGTTTCATACTACATTGTACAACTGGAACAAATGTTCACTTGCACTGTACCAGCAGCTCTAAGATCATGTAAAGCAGCTCACAAAACATTTCTGAATTAAATTCAGTATTCACATGTACAGTGGCAAAGTCTTTAATGAATCTCACACTCACAATACAATGCAGACCCTGAACTATAATGTAATCAACCCATCATTGGAATTATCCTCGCCCTGTTTAGCCACCACATTGGCTAAAATGCAACACCAAACACAATGTCTGGGCAAATACTTTTAAGCATTTTCTTTGAAATGTCTAGGATGTCTGCATTTGATTATCAGCTGTTTCTTTAAAACTGTAGAAGCAGTAGGCTACATCAAAAAAACACACATTCCTCTTTTACTAGAAGCAATGATTGGGACACATTTGCTATTAAAGGGCATTTTCACTAACAAAGAACTTTTCCAACCTAGACTTTTGCAACTGAATTGGATCTGCCAATTTGCTTTTTATCTCAGGATTTGCAATATTAGTCAAAAGAAAAATTATTCAAAAAACAGGAAAACCTAAACAATTTAGGATATAGTAATACACAATTTATAGGGCCATTAGAGTTGTTTATATAACCAGGTATAGGCTACTGACAGAAAAGGTAGTGCAGTAACTACCTAACTCGTATAAGTGGAGAGAAAAATGCACCCAATTCAAAGCAACAAGGAGCTTGTTTTCAGCTGTTATTGTCTATAATTGCTCTGGCAAATAATGGAAAATCATCACCAGTTCTTCTCCCTGCGGTTATGCTCCAAAATGTATTCATGGGCAACCAGTTCTTAAGCTTGGGGTCACTCCTAAACAATGCCAGTGTCAAAGAAGCTGGGAAATGTGTGGCCAGCATTATCAAATAATACTTACCTGTCAAATGATACAGATTATCAGAAGTAATATTCAATAATGGCTTTCCTGACTTAAATATATATGTTTTATGTAAAGCCCAGCATGGTAAAGGACTGGTAACACCGACAACGCTTATCCTCATTGTGTTATTTCTCTCTTACTTCCATCATTTACAAATACAATGACACGCAGCAGCAACATTACAAAACCTTGAGCGTGGGTATGCTAGTGAGTAACAGAGGGGCATTATGCACACACTGAGATGCCACGAGCCCGGCAGCCTGCCGTCTCCAACCAACGGATAGGGGAGGGCACAGTGGGCTCCTGGTGCTGTCAAAGACAGGGCCATCGGGAATCAGACACTTGTGACACTGCATCAAAGATCGGCTGATCTTCCTTTCTAATGATTGGGGAAAAATTAACTGTTGTAAGAATTATCTGAGGTAAGAAATAAGAGCTAAAATAATTATTTAATTCAATGTGAAGTGTGCGCAACAGTTTCAAAGTAGTATAGATGCACATCTATCTAAGGTGGCAATGATGAACAATAGGCCAATTTTCTAATGTAATAGAAGTAATAGCATTCAGTTGTGAGAATCCCCATGAACATTAGCTTTGTACCTTGGTTTGAAGCACAAACACCTTAGCCTACACCGTTAAACAGAACAGTTTCCATGACAATCACACCTTTTCACATCTAATTTAAGTGGTCATAACAGCAGAATTCACAGACCATACAAAAGCAGGAGTCAAATTCGTAGAAGCAAAACGGAAAGCACTCTGACTGTGCCAACTGCTTTATAGCGAACATCGCAACATTTATGTTTGTAACTCTTGTACCACGAAGAAAGCCTTAATGCAATGAGTGAAATGTATTCACAACAGATATGTCACAGACTGGTAAAAAATCCTCATTGACTGGTGTTCGATACCTTCTAAACTGAGACAAATGCCCACAACTGTGTATGCTAGAAACAAAGTGTCTACTAAATATGCTATTGCCAATTGACAACCATCTACTTTCAAAACTACAGCAATTGGTCTCCTCGATTCTGTTTTTATTTGCATTTAACGCAGCGGCCCACCTTTTTTGGAAATAGGATTGTAGAAAGAAAGTTGCCTAATGTGAATGCTCCACTGCTCTAACAATCCCCTGACAACATTAACAGAGTAAAGTCGAAGTGGTAAAAAGCGAGAAAAAACACCAGTGTGGTTAGCTAGTTAAATATAATATTGGACTTGTCTCTAACACAAAGTATGCCTGCACCTAGTGATTAGCCATGATCATGGCATACTCTATTAGCAATAAAGGCATGAACATATTGTCGCTGTCCGTTCAAGATGATAATAAGTAAAAGTAATATAAAACTGATATATGAAGCAACTGCTTGTTAGATTTTGGTTCTTGAGCAAAGCCCGCCCCAAAGCCCGCCCCAAAGCCCGCCCCAAAGCCCGCCCCAAAGCCCGCCCCAAAGCCCGCCCCAAAGCCCGCCCCAAAGCCCGCCCCAAAGCCCGCTCCACAAGCTATAACCAAAATCAAAGCCTGCAGTGGGGTGCAATTCATGGGTTCCAGAGCAGAATGAGGAGATTCTCATTCTAACTACCACATAAATCCTTACTGACTGAATAAAGAATAATCTATAGCAAATATTTAATGCTTGGTAACTCACAAAAGCGAAGCAGAATGTTAAATTGGGAACTAGTTTATGTTCAGACTAGCTTATTGTAATCATGACATCTCTTTGTTTCATTTCAGGATGGATATGAACAGCATTGTTCTATGAGAACGGCAGAGCACAAATAGTCAGGTGTTGGCAATTCAATAAAAAAAGAAATATAAAACTGGGACAAACTTGTGAAATAAGAGATGAACAAAAAAAAGAATCGCATATCAGAGACAGAGCTCAACAAAGAGTTGACAAAGGGGTCTGAGGGAATCTTTCCTCCTCAGCAGTCTCTCTTTGATGAGCGTACGAGATTCCCAGAGGGGGGGGGCAGAAGGTTTGAAGTCAGTCACAAGACTGAAGGGAAAAAAACATTGAATCAAAATGTGCACGCTGATACAAAGAAAAGGCTTTGACAAACACTGAGCAGGGCCTTCCAGACGGGAGGCTAAAACACATGCCCTGGCACCGGTACCGACGCCCACAGGCAATCCACTGGCTCACTGCCAACCACGTGAATGAACTCAGTTACCTCACTCTTTTGCTCCAATACTCCTACTACTAACTCACTCCACCCTGCTCACTCTTAAGGCTGCCGAATCTCCGACTCCTTTACCGTGTAGTTGACGGAACAGACATTCTGCAATGACCTACATCTGTCATCCACTCCATTTTAGAAACGGCTTAGGAAAGGCAAGCCTACACAAGTCTCCAAAACTGGTGCTGCTAATCAAAATCAAGGATCAATACCTGAAACCGTGGCTGGAATCTTGAAGAATGGGTGGAGAAAAACTGTGACAAATTGTAAGAATGTACGTTTTACATGTGCTTTTCTGTAATAGTGACCAAATGGGACATTTACAACATGTTGCAATTGGAGAAAGCAGGTGCCCATGTAAGCCACTACCGCCTAGCATACCTTGCATCACCTTATCGGTCGACTTCCCACAGCGAAGTGCAAGTACATCGAAGCTCACAGCTCATCATGCCCCGGAGCAAAGGGTTCACAGCAGCTGCTTCAAGGCTAGACAAAAAGGCTGCATGTTGAACGGGTGAAATAGGCAAGACTGCAGGGTCTCCAGACAAACCCCACTGCTGAAAACAAAATGATAGGCTAGTGACAAAGGGGTGTATTGTGCAGTCCAACACAGCATGTTCCTGTCCAGGGGACAAGGGTTATAAATAGTCTGCTATATAATGAACTGTGGATCTGCAGAGACTCAAATACAACTGGCACTACCTGGGGAATGTAAGGATTGTGGGGAGAAACTCTATGTTATTAATTAATTGCCCGGATACAAACAACCACAACCATTTATAAAATGAGTTACATAATTAAAATGCTATTGATGACATTGTAGGTGTTCACCAAGTTGATTGCCACAGTCCATTTATGAGTAACCATACAATTCTGAAAGAAGGCTATAAAACTTGTTTGAGGACTCCAAAACAAACTTTACCTCCCAAAGATCAGACTTCCAGATTCAATATAATCAACAAAACATCAACACTACCCCTCCCATGTTTAGCCAATCCCAGGACAACATCAGGCAATGATGGTGGAGAACGTAAACCTAACCAAAAATATATAGCGATTGAAACTAGACATTAACATTTAAACAATAAACTCCTACTTCACCATAAAAGAAAAAGCCCTACAATAACTCTACCGCAAACAGGCAGCTGAATAAAATGTAATGGGCACAGTGTGTAAAGCCATGGAAAGCAGAGGGGAGGCTGCTCGGACTCACAGGCCAGGAATGTGGCACTCTGTCAGGTCTCATAAGGATTTATCTCTCCGGATCCTCCATATCACCAAAGGGCCTCAGAGAAACACACACACGCACACGCACGCACGCACGCACACACGCACACACGCACGCACACACGCACGCACGCACGCACACGCACGCACGCGCACGCACGCACGCACGCACACACACACACGCACGCACGCACGCACGCAAGCACTCCAGATCAAGTCACTTATGTACCAGTGACTAAACATTCACACTATAGCCAATAAACAGCTATACCTGTCAAATCCACATAAAAATAAACCTGAGCATGCAAAAATAGAATAGCAATGTATAGGATAATTTTATTGGTACATCAAACACTTTACATAGGATTAATATGGATTACAACCAACTTTCAAAAGTTTTACATCATTCATAATTGCTTTTGTCAGCAAACGTTTTGGATCTAGGCATTTGTAACATGTGTGGATATGATAGAAAATGTTGCAGGATTTAGCTTCAGACACTTAAGAATGTGGTCAGGGATCAATGCCAATTACACAAGACAAAAAGTCAGTCAGCATTTATGGAAGTATGTCTGTAGTTTACTTTCATATAAACTAGGCCTAATTCCCTAATTGAAAAAAGTGGCAGCCACAAACTGCAATATAAGACACCTAGAAAATGGACCATGGTAGCATTTACTTTGCCCAAGAAAATCTCTATCTGTAGCTCCTTAAGTGAGAATTGATCTTTATGTTTCTTGGCCCTCAACGTTGCGTTGAAATACTTTTCCACTGGTTCTTCAGTGTTACGGGTTTAGACTGCAAATGCTAGTGAAGATGTCTTGTTACGATATCACTTTTTACAAATATTTATCTTATTTTACCAAGCAGAGCCAAGCATCAACATCAGGGCCTGATGTTCAGAGTATCCAGCTAGCCATTTCGGTCTGAAAAATAGCCTAACTATTGACACCCATAGCCTAACCATTGACACCCATAGCCTAACCATTGACACCCATAGCCTAACCATTGACACCCATAGCCTAACCATTGACACCCATAGCCTAACCATTGACACCCATAGCCTAACCATTGACACCCATAGCCTAACCATTGACACCCATAGCCTAACCATTGACACCCATAGCCTAACCATTGACACCC
>JACXGK010002624.1:16912-52779 GCA_016801125.1 Novumbra hubbsi | reverse complement strand
ACTGCTGTCATTGTAATGTTAGGTCTATCTAACGTCTCACACTGCTGTCATTGTAATGTTAGGTCTATCTAACGTCTCATACTGCTGTCATTGTAATGTTAAGTCTATCTAATGTTTCATACTGGTCTCATTGTAATGTTAAGTCTATCTAATGTTTCATACTGTTCTCATTGTAATGTTAGGTCTATCTAATGTCTCATACTGCTATTGTCAATAATTGCTACTTTACCACCCTTAGTTGGAGTCAGAATTCTCCATACACTTATTGATTAGGGAATAGGGAACCAGCGTGTCCAATAAGACAGGACAGCCTAGCTGTGTTCAAGGGCAGAGGGTTTGGGAACGGTAGAAGCTAAGTAGGCAGGAGATGTGATGCGTCGTGTTGGTGATGGGCCAGAGGAAGGAACCGCCACAGACGGAGATGTGACTGACCCTTTACTCAAGGCACAGGCGATAACTTAGAGCACACGTCTGCGGACGAGTAGCTCACTCACAGTCTCACATGGGTGTACTTTTACTCGACTATGGTCCGAGGCTGGATTTTTGCTGCCGATTCGCATAGTGATGATGAGTGATTTTTACTATGCCAAAGTATGAAGATAGATATACCTCCAGGTCCATTTTACCTGAACATAAATTATCAGGGATGAATGACGAACAGGATTGTTACCTCTAAGCTGCAAAAAAGTATCTGCTGTTCAAATAATGTGTACATACAAGACGACGTGACAAATGATCCACATACCTCTCTATGTAGCTGAGTAACTAGTACAGTTGCTATCTTCCAACCAGTGTTGATTGATACCCTAAAACCCATTCTTTCAAACAATAGATTGCATATGAATAAATCCCTTAGCCTGACATTCTTCAGTGATAATAAAGGTTAAAAAAGGAGTGTTTCACTTAGCTTGGCTCGGTATGAATGGAATGTCTGGGAAACCAAGAAGGTATTCTTGAGGTAGGAAATAGCGTGACTAGACTCCAGCCCTAATTGTTTCTTTGGTCTCATTAAAGATTAAGACGTGTGTTCTGCTTCAATTGATGTGAGATACAGCAGTAACTGAAGCGAAACGGGCGAGCCTTAAATTGTTTTCAAATGTTGGTTGGAATGCTTCTGTCTATGGTGTTGGATGGTTTGGGAGGGTGCGGTACTCCTCCTTAACTAAAGGTTACGTTACCACAATTAAAAGAAAAGTAATTGTATTTCCTTGGAACAGGCCCTTTGAATGTTTTAGAAATAGGGCAGTTTATTTAAATGTGGTTATGATGAAATCATATCAGATTTCTGGTCCCTTACGCTGACATCATAGGGCCAGCAGGATGTATAACTGTTGCCAGAACAATTGATTCAACGCTGGTTGTATGTTTATTAGACAAAAGGGATGCATATGACAGCTAAGATTTAAAATAAAATGCTAATAATTGTGAATGTGGAGACCATGGGTAGGTGTTTGATGTCATCCTAAGTAACTGTCTATCAGTCTATCCTTGTTGGTCAGCTTTGAATTGAAAACACTGTTCCACATTGTCGATAAGATTTGTCCACGTTCGTGATATCTATTTGGAAGTCTCAATCAGCGTTGCACGTATTGACTGCAATTTCAGCCCATTTGTCTTTGCAAATGTGTTCAAGCAATGTCAAGTTGGATTGGGACATTTTGGTGAACGAGAATGTTAAACTCCTGGACTTTGCCATTTTTATTTTTAAGGCATTACAGTGTCTTTGGCCGTATGTTTGGAGTCATTGTCCTGCTAGTAGATGAATCATTCCCATGCAGAATGTGGTTTGGCATTGTCTTCCAATAAGCAAGACCTCCCATGAAAAACACATTGTTGCTCCAAAACCTGTATATGTTGTTCAGCATTAATGCTGCATTCACAGATGTGCAAGTCACCCATTAATTACATAAATAGATCTAAACATAGAAAACATTTCAAGAATCTAGAGGTCCTATTGATCCTTAATATTCTTGTTACTTTGCAAGACAACTCCAACGGGCGGTGTAATGTCAAAATCAGATGTTAGTTGTTCTGTCTCTTTTTTTATTCCCCCAAACAACTGATGCCCAGGGGTCACTAGAGGTACCTGTGGTTAGCCGCACACCTAATAGTATATCAATTTCTGATTGTTTCTAACTATGCATTAGCGTTTAATTGTTATGTGTATTATGTATGCAGTCCATTCCTGGGTTATGTCACTGAACATTTCTAACTTGAGAAATTGATTCTAAAGAAAATACTGTTTCGACAAAGGTGAAAATAGTTGCAAGCTTTGCTGGCCTCCTGCTGGTTTGCTATATAACTAGGAGCTATGTTCAGGTGTGGAAATGGACCAGAACCCGGGAACCAGTACTGACTCATGAGACTCACTTTTACAATAACAGACTAAAATGATAAACAATCTTTGGAATGCATCTTTAAGGTCTCGTGACTCCTATCAGCTTTGAAAGCCTGCCTATGAAAATAAAGGGATCTGGAATTGTATAAACAGTACGCAATGTTTGTCTCCTGTATTATTCAATTACAGTTACAACCAAAGTATCCAATAGGAATCAAAATACCATTTGTGTTTATCAATTTGTAGACATCTGAAGTAATCTGAAATATTATGTAGAAAGATCAATGAGAAACACATTTATATTTTCATTATATACTTTCACCTTAAATGACAAAGCACTTCCATCAAAGCATTTTTACACTGCTTTTTAGAAGTGGTGTAACTGCACTAACAGAGATGTACCACTCCCTTCATACTTACATACATACTTCATACCACATTTTCAAATCACCATGATCTCCTAGAAACTGATAACAGGAAAGAATTTTATGTCGGTTGGACAAAAACAATTCCCCAACCCTTTTCACTTTCTGAACCTATCAGAAGACATACAGTGCATACTTACGCACATAAAACACATACATAACACGTTTTGTTTCGTTACAGACTTATATTACATAAAACATTTCCTTGTCAGTCTTCACATAACTAAAAATATCCAAGCAAAAATAGTTGTTTTTAAATGCTAGTAAATGTATTAATAATATAAATGTACATAATTATTCAGACTTTTGCTAGGACTCGTAATATTGAGCTAAGGCGCATCCTGTTTCTATTTATCATCCTTGATATGTTTTTACTTGATCAAAGTTCAAATGTGGTAAATTAATTTGATTGGACATGACTTGGAAAGGCACACAGCTCCAAGTTTTAATACTTTACAAATGCGCTGTATAGACTAACAGTAGTGTTAGCATTAAGGCACACTAAATCGTTAAGCAATATGAATCATTCCCATGCAGAATGTGGCTATGAAAGCCTGCTTATGGAAATAAAGGGGCAATCTTGAATTGTATAAACAATACGCAATTTTTGTCTCCTGTATTATACAACATTCGAAGTATCCAATAGGAATCCAAATACCATTTGTGTTCATCAATTTGTAGATATCTGAAGTAATATGAAATATTATGTCGAAAGATCAAAGAGAAACACATTTATATTTTTATTATATACTTTTTACTCGCTTACTTGTATTTTTTCACCTTAAATGACAAAACACTTTCCATCAAAGCTTTGTAAAAGTGATGTACCTCCAATAACAGTACCACTCCCTTCATACTTATTCTTTCAAAACACCACAATCTCCCAGACACTGATAGTTGGAAAGAATTGTATGTAGGTTGGACAAAAACAACTACCCTGTCTCCTACTTATGGTAGATGCATGTACTTCTGACTGTGGCAAGAGCTTCCTGTAGGTTCCAAGATTACATTAGGTTTTGTTGGAGACTTCTTTAAGCATCTGCTCTGGGGCTGAACTTGCTAGAACGGCCTGACCGGGGAATGTTGTCAGTTGT
The DNA here is from genome assembly GCA_016801125.1 of Novumbra hubbsi. Taxonomy (NCBI): domain Eukaryota; kingdom Metazoa; phylum Chordata; class Actinopteri; order Esociformes; family Umbridae; genus Novumbra; species Novumbra hubbsi. The sequence goes on along the minus strand of JACXGK010002624.1, from coordinate 48,922 downwards.
TTTAAATCTCCACTTTTAAATTATTGTCCGTCCAGTAGTATTGATGATTTTTAACTGTTAGGAGCATTTTTTAAATCCCTTCCCAGACTCATATGCATCTACAACCTACTTTTGATCTCACCATGGTGATTTCACTCACTTCAACAATCAAGAGCAATTAAGTACACTTCACAAAACAAATTCAAAAGAAATTATTTCAGTTTATTTATAAGGTTTTCATGGGGTGTCATATCTTTGTTATGCGACTATATATATATGTTTTTATACAAAACCGTAACTCGGTTGGTGAGGCTTCATGTTTAACGGCATCACAGGGATGTCTTGACACCATGTTATCATCACTGTTGAGTTTGTGAGTTTGTGTTGGCCATTGTTTTCCCCCTGTGACTACTGTGCCTATTTACTGCTAACCTGATGAATATTAAATGGTGTGGAATCATGACCCACTTCTCTGGAAGTTGTTTTGCATGTCTGTTGTACCAATATTAAATTGAGCAATGATGTTAATACGTGCAGAATGTGGTTTAGGATAAACATTTTGATTGGTCGGACCACAGGAATGTTTTCCACTTCGGCGGTAGCGTTTCTCGGTGTTGCTTCTATTGTTTCTTCTTTGCATGTTAGAGCTTAACCTTGCATTTGGGGTTAAATCGACATACTGTGTTCACAGATGATGGTTTTCGAAAGTGCTCTTGAGCCGAGATTTCCACTACAGAACTGCATGTGTTTTTAATGCCGTGCCATTTGAGGGCCTGAAGGACAGAGCAATCCCAAATTGTTTTCAATCCAAACCTTATTCTTAAATTGTTGCACTATTTGCTTGTGCAGTCTTTCACAGAGTGGTGAACCACTCCCCATCCTCACTACTAATAGACCCATCCTCTCTGGAATTATCTTTTAATACCCAATCAGGTTACTGACTGCTGTTGCCAGCTGATTTAATTAGTTGTGTGATATTCCATCAGGTTTCGCTTTTTAGCATTACACTACTTTTAAGTGTTTTGTTGCCTCTGTCCCAATTCTTTTTAAATGTGTTGCTGGCATCAAATTCAAAATGGGCATATATTAAATACAATAAAATGTCTCAGTTTCAACTTCTAATGTGTTGTCTTTGTACTAGTGTCTGTCAAATATAGGGTTTAAATAATTTTTATATAATTGCAAGTTTTCTTTACATTATATGCAGCGTCCTAACTTTTTTGGAAACAGAGTTGTAGTGGTTGATTGCTGATGAGCCTTTGTTGCGCTGGCAGGCAGGATTGTGTAGGCCTCTTGTGTTGTTGGAGGATGGAGGATAGATGGAGGATGGAGGATGGAGGATGGATGGAGGACGGAGTATGGGAACAATTCCTAACTGTCACAGGAGATTTTCTTAATGCGAGAATGCAAGGCGGTGATCGGTGTCTGTTTGTTCAACGTTCTTTAGCCTGTTTCACAGTTTTTGACAGTTCTTTAAGCCAGTCTGCTTTATTAAGCAAATAAGCTTTCCTGATAACACTGTCTCCTGTTTTGTCTTTCATGCTCACCACTACGTTGACAGCTAATCAACAATCAAGGTAGGACAGACTTCAGATATCAGATACCTGAAACCATTTTCAGTCAAGTTGACAGTAGGGGCTTTTTTGATTCTTGGGTGTGAAACTGCTGATGTGTGGAATGTATGAAAACATATGTTCCAGACATGAACGTTTGTCCGCTGCATTCCTTTTTCCTCGGCTCCTCTTACAGCAGACAAGCCCTTGGTCTTTGGATTTGGCGACCTGTTGAAGTATGAAACAGGCTGCCTTAATCTTTTTCTGAGCACCCACATGCTTGTGCTGCCATTGACAAACCCCGTCTTTATATAGCATCTGTGGTGGTGCCGTGAGCGATGCTATACCTGGGATAGACTTACAGATACAATTATTACTAATGTAATCTGTCATTTCATACAGTGTTGTATATTGTCAAACTAAACAGACAGACATTTCTTTAAATTCTTATACATAAAATAAAGCTACAAGCTCATCTAGTTTTAAAAACCTAGTTCAGATCTACTTATAAATGGTCTTTAATGAAGACTAACGCTGGATGATTTGGCTGTTAATCACATTATAATTTTAGACATTTTTTACAAATCGGCAGATTTACTAGGCAATTAAAGAACAATAACATTTTATTACCCTTACATACACTTCAAACGGGTGGGTGGAGTTGTCATCTGTGCGGGGGTGATTCTGAACATTGCAAAAAATGCAAACTGTTGTGAGATGCCAGGAGTGTCTGCCAAAGTAGTTCTTGAGCACTGACTTACATGGAAATCTATAAGCAGTTATGTTACACAACCAAGACCTTGTAACTGATGCGTTTTACATTTTCTCGCTCTGTTTTAGCTTTGTTGAACAAAAAGGTGGGACATTACAGTGCATTCGGAAAGTATTCAGACCCCTTCACTTTCATAGAGTGTTGTATATTGTCAAACTAAACAGACATTTATTTTAATGCTTATACATAAAAAAAAGCTACAAGCTCATCTAGTTTTTAAAAACCCATGCTAGTTCCGATCAACTTATAAATGGTGTTTAATGAAGACTAACGCAGGATGATTTGGCTGTAAATCACATTCTAATTTAAAAAAATTTAAACAAATCTGCAGATTTACCAGAAAATTAAAGAACAATAACATTTTATTACCCTTATATTAACTTCAAACGGGTGGGGGGAGTTGTCATCTGTGCGGGGGTGATTCTGAACATTGCAAAAAATGCAAACTGTTGTGAGATGCCAGGAGTGGCTGCCAAAGTAGTTCTTGAGCACTGACTTACATGGAAATCTATAAGCCGTTATGTTACACAACCAAGACCTTGTAACTGATGCGTTTTACATTTTCTCGCTCTGTTTTAGCTAAAAAGGTGGGATATTACAGTGCATTCGGGAAGTATTCAGACCCCTTCACTTTCATAGAGTGTTGTATATTGTCAAACTAAACAGACATTTCTATTAATGCTTATACATAAAAAAAAGCTACAAGCTCATCTAGTTTCTAAAAACCCAAGCTAGTTCAGATCTACTCATTAATGGTGTTTAATGAAGACTAACGCAGGATGATTTGGCTGTTAATCACATTATAATATTAGAAAATTATAACAAATCTGCAGATTTACTAGGCAATTAAAGAACAATAACATTTTATTACCCTTACATACACTTCAAACGAGTGGGTGGAGTTGTCATCTGTGCGGGGGTGATTCTGAACATTGCAAAAAATGCAAACTGTTGTGAGATGCCAGGAGTGTCTGCCAAAGTAGTTCTTGAGCACTGACTTACATGGAAATCTATAAGCAGTTATGTTACACAACCAAAACCTTGTAACTGAATTTTCTCGCTCTGTTTTAGCTAAAAAGGTGGGACATTACAGTGCATTCGGAAAGTATTCAGACCCCTTCACTTTTCACACATTTTACCACAGTACATTACAGCCCTATTAATACAAAAATTCTAAAAGGTTTAATCTTTTTCTCTGCTGGTCAATAATTTATTTCACATGTCACACTCACACCATAGAAACATGCATGCTACACTACAACAATGAACAGTGGCACTATAGACAGCTATATTGCTACATTCTGTAGATAGCTTGCTGTATTATGTAGATAGCTTGTAGTATTTTTTAGATAGCTTGCTATATTCTGTAGATAGCATGCTTTCATAGCTTGCTACCAATCAGAGGGCAGAGTTCACCACTCAAGTAATTTGTATCTCAGATTAGGGCAATTTGTTGGTTTAGACATAGACATACAGTGTGGAGAACAAGTATTTGATACAATGCCGATTTTGCAGGTTTTCCTACTTACAAAGCATGTAGAGGTCTGTCATTTTTATCATAGGTACACTTCAACTGTGAGAGACAAGTAAAAGTTAAACAAAAATCCAGAAAATCACATTGTATGATTTTTAAGTAATTAATTTGCATTTTATTGCATGACAACTATTTGATCACCTAACAACCAGTACGAATTCCGGCTCTCACAGACCTTTTAGTTTTTCTTTAAGAAGCACTCCTGTTCTCCACTCATTACCTGTATTAGCTGCACCTGTTTGAACTTGTTACCTGTAGAAAAGACACCTGTCCACACACTCAATCAAACAGACTCCAACCTCTCCACAATGGCCAAGACCAGAGAACTGTGTAAGGACATCAGGGATAAAATTGTAGACCTGCACAAGGCTGGGATGGGCTACAGGACAATATGCAAGCAGCTTGGTGAAAGGGCAACAAATGTTTGCGTAATTATTAGAAAACGGAAGAAGTTCAAAATGATGGTCAATCACCCTCGATCTGGGGCTCCATGCAAGATCTTACCTCGTGGGGCATCAATGATCATAAGGTAGGTGAGGGAGCAGCCCAGAACTACACGGCAGAACCTGGTCAATGACTTGACGAGAGCTGGGACCACAGTCTCAAAGAAAACCATTAGTAACACACTACACCGTCGTGGATTAAAATCCCGCAGCGCACGCAAGGTCCCCCTGCTCAAGCCAGCGCATGTCCAGGCCCGTCTGAAGTTTGCCAATGACCATCTGGATGATCCAGAGGAGGAATGGGAGAAGGTCATGTGGTCTGGTTAGACAAAAATAGAGCTTTTTGGTCTAAACTCCACTCGCTGTGTTTGGAGGAAGAAGAAGGATGAGTACAACCCTAAGAACACCATCCCAACCGTGAAACATGGAGGTGGAAACATAATTTTTGGGGGATGCTTTTCTGCACAGGGGACAGGACGACTGCACCGCATCAAGGGGAGGATGGATTGAGCCATGTATCGCGAGATCTTGGCCAACAACCTCCTTCCCTCAGTAAGAGCATTGAAGATGAGTCGTGGCTGGGTCTTCCAGCATGACAACGACCCGAAACACACAGCCAGGGCCACCAAGGAGTGGCTCCGTAAGAAGCATCTCAAGGTCCGGGAGTGGCCTATCCAGTCTCCAGACCTAAACCCAATAGAGAATCTTTGGAGGGAGCTGAAAGTCTGTATTTCCCAGCAACAGCCCCGAAACATGAAGGATCTGGAGAAGGACTGTATGGAGGAGTGGGCCAAAATCCCTGCTGCAGTGTGTGCAAACCTGGTCAAGAACTACAGGAAACGCATGATCTCTGTAATTGCAAACAAAGGTTTCTGTACCAAATATCAAGTTCTGCTTTTCTGATGTATCAAATACTTATGTGATGCAATAACATGAAAATTAATTACTTATAAATCATACAATGTGATATTCTAGATTTTTGTTTTAGATTCCGTCTCTCACAGTTGAAGTGTACCTATGATAAAAATGACAGACCTCTACATGCTTTGTAAGTAGGAAAACCTGCAAAATTGGCAGTGTATCAAATACTTGTTCTCCCCACTGTACATAAGTTGGTTTAGAACGGTAACAATTGCTCCTAGAGGGCATAAAACTGGAAAAGATTGGCATTGTACAACGAAACTGTTCTCATGGAATTCAGTGCATTTATAAAAACATACAAATATGACATTTTTGTTTCTTAATGACTGTAATGCATTCATAAAAACATCAAACACGTACATTTTCTATTTCTCATTGTCTCATAAACTACATTTTTTCTCAACTGCAATAAGATTTCTTTGTCCTTGACTGACTTGTTGCCTGCACTTTATTGAGAACAGGATTTGTTTTTGCAAAAACTTTACAGGAGGTCTTTTTGTTGGTGACAATGGGATGGTTTAAGGCAGGGGTCTCCAAACCGTTCCACGGAGGGCCGAGTGTCTGCAGGTTTTAGTTTTTTCCTTTAAATTGGTTCCAGGTTCAGACCTAAATAACCAGATGAGGGTAAACCTAACCAATCAGTGACATAATTAATCAATCAAGTACAAGGTGAGAGTGAAAACCTGCAGACACTCGGCCCTCCGTGGAACGGTTTGGAGACCCCTGGTTTAAGGGGATATTGTCCCACCAATAGCGCCTGTTCTCCACAGGAAACTGGGTTACAATAACATGGAATTACCAAAAAAGGCTGCCAAACATACAGTTCTAGAACTATACCCAGTAAAGTCAGGACAAATCCAGCAGACTCAGAAACTATTTCAGCTATTCTTGTTTAAGAGGAGACGTACAGGGTGCATATTTTTCTTGGCAGTTCTTCTTTATGACCACTAGATGGCCCTTGATAGACATGTAATGGAGTAATGTGTTCCTGACATGCTTTGATCACTAATGCAGTGCCATATGGCTCCCTGGGCGAACCCCGCGTTCAGTGCACACAAATAAAATTAATTTGCACCAAGCCTAGATGGCTTCTCATCCTGGCCAGTGACAGTGAGTGCTCCAAAATCTTTCAGAAATGTCCCAGAATTTGCTTTGAAATACGGTTTACGAGTCGGACATCCTAAATACATTTGTTGCACTTGCACAATTAAATATACATATTCATTATGCACAATATTGTTGCCCAACGTGTAATAGCGTAGCACGCAACATAGGCTAACAAACAAGTGTTATCATTACATGCATAGTATTACACTCATAACAAGATGACATAGCTGCATAACTTAATATTTTGCGTGTTTCTCCTTCTTTTTCCATAGACAGAGCACCATTCAGAAATGTTCACCACACAGGGGTGTACTCACTTTTGTTGCCGGCTGGGTAGTGTTTAATAGCTGTGTGTTGAGTTATTGTGAGGGGACAGCAAATTGACACTGTTCTACAGGCTGTACACTCACTAGTTTACATTGTAGCAAATTATCATGTCTTCAGTTTTGTCACATGAAAAGATATAATCAAATATTTATAAAAATGTGAGGGGTGTACTCACTTTTGTGAGATACTTTATATCCGCCGAGGCACAAATGATCAGGTTAATGTCAGATCCAGGGGCATTCAAAAGTCTCAAGCCAATTCCGTGAACTATTTAGACCATATCCCATACTGTGGAGAGTCAGAGTGCTGGCTGAATGTTTTGGAAGTGGACAAAACCAAAACATTTCCATTTGTGCAATGAACTATATGAGGTTGCAGCAGTGGTCATGTTATTATGCTTCAAGTAAAAGGCTTATTTCATTCTAATTTCCCCAAATTACTAATAATTTACTTTACACCTCTATGAACTGCAGAATAAAATGAAGTTCAACAAGCAAATAATTAAGGGGGACGTTCTCAAAAATCATAGTAGTGTAAAGCAATTGTGATGTTGTTCTTGTTGCCTCCATTATAACAGCATGTCACTTTAGCTGTGTTATTCTGACAAAAATCCCCTTTCATTCACTTCATTTCTAATGGATTTCCACTTCCTTAACGCTATTTCAAATCTATAGGTAAACAGCAGTAATGTTGGCCTCAGTCAATGGTCCTTTCAAGTCCAGATAAAAGATTCAGGATGTGCGTCATCAAACACTGTCTACTTCCTCTTCAGTTGTTTAGGCCTCAGCAAAGCCGGTTTGGAGACGAGCATCCAGGGGTCAAAAAGCCAGTAGTTGACTGTGGTTGGCTGGGAGTTTTACCACTAGATCAAGGTCTATGCACTGAAGGATTTACATTTTAGTCATTTAGCTGATGCCCTATCCAGAGCAGCAGCACTGAGCACATACATTTCCAACCTGCTCCCAACGGGAAACAAACACTCAACCTCTGGCATCGCATGCCTACCTCAAAAACAACAGTAATGATTTTCTCTGGTGCCTTTGTGTTCCTACTAAGTGATGTCTTAACCGTAGAATGGGTTTGGTATAATTACAGAGCATATTTATAATCCTTTTGGTGTTACTTGTGTGTCAATCCAAGGGGAAAGTAAAGAGTCGCTTTGGACCTTGGCCCTGGAGACGGGTGTTATGACAGGGTTTTGGACTTCTCGAAAAGCGTTATTGAATTTCTAAGTGAGCATTACTTTGTCTCCCATTTCCAGGGTAATGATTAGAATATTGAAGCGCCAGTTGTAAAAGCATATGGTATCACTCATCCATTAAACGTTACATTTCCATCGTTCTTTTTAATCAATCAAGGGTATTGCAAATTGTTATCAGATATTGCTCTTTGACCACATTGGTTACACCGGTTTGTGTATAAAAGACATGCCATGGAAAACTGACGGTATCAATCCAGCCCGCTGGCTACCTTTTGGACAGACTATAACGCAGGCTCACCGCTCTTTGAAGGTAATCGCTTATTTTTTCCCCCAAAATAATCCAAGATGTATTAGATGAAAGCAAATACATAATTTGCATTTACAGGCATGGCTTCGAATGGATTGTCGGTGTGGGCCCTTGTGGCAACGCTTGTGGTGGTTGGTTTGGCGTCGCCCATATCCAAGCCAGGTGGCGACCCCAAACCGAGCGAGAGACTGTCCCAGCAAATGGCCCGAATGGAGGCGGTGGAGAACGCCGCTACACTGGAGCGAGACACTCAATCCCGTACGGAGCGGAAGGAGAGGATGTCCCATCTGTCGGAAGAGCAGCGCGAGTTTATGTCCAAGCAAATCATGCAGGCCATTTCAGGTGTGTGTGTGTGGAAATACTCCTGTATGTATCTGTGTTACATAGGAAGTTATTGGAGGTCAGGCTCAGGTGGAGTCACTCTAATGCCACAGAAATTAAAACATGTTGGCAAACATTGTAACGTGACCCTGCTCTAAATTGTCCGAATTACGTCAAGATCGGCGTAAAGGAAAGTGAGCATAAAGGAGACATGAAGATATTAATCCAAAACAGTTTCTCTAATGAGAAAGATACAATATTTTGTTTTAATCATTTGAACTTGAAATTAGGTTAACTGATTTCACCAAAATTGTCCATGTTTATTTACAGGATTCATATGAAAGTTGATAAATATACATTTGGACCAATCGTCTTCTGACCAATAATTACGATGCGAGGATTCCAAACAAATGGTCAGAAATGACCCAGAAATAAGCCATAAGCCCTACCAAGCCCACCCCATTACCATCTCCAGTATATACATCAGTGGTTCTACATCTTGTGCACCGTTTGCAACAGCGGTTCCTGCACCTTTTTCCAGTTTGTCTGTATTGGTGATTCAATAGCCCATGACATTTTACGGTTTGGGGTAGAAAATAGATATTTTCCTCATAATAGAAATACATTGTGTGGTTATTTCGACGAATCAAGCAGGCCCTCTGTTCATCTTCCGTTTGGTTTATGTAGGTTTGTATTGTTCGCAGAGATGATGCATGACTGTCCGGACCGCGACTACCAGGGCTGGGTAGACTTTGGACGCCGAAGCACGGAGTGAAGAACCGTCAAACACTGAAACGTTGGTCTGTTGTCAGAATATCCATCCCTATTACAAATTATTTAATAGGCCACATTCTGTATTTCCTGTGGATTTTATGTACTGCATATTCGGGCCGGAATAAGCCAAGTCAAGGACTAAATCAAGCTCGGTTGAGTTCTCCACTGACCTTGATTGTTTTTTGTTCCAGACTAGGCTCAAACTGTGTATTGGAAATCTTCCCTTTATGTTTTATTTTAACCCAATTGTCATAATAAACGCGTTTGCAATACCTATTTCTGATAGACATGTGTTTCATTGAACCCTCTTTATACATCATTTGAGCGGGTGAAGAATTCAGATGAGTCTCTTGGAAACATGATGTACATTTTAATTCACAGGTGGTAAAATTGATAGACGCATTCACACTCATATACAACTCTGTGATTTACACGAATTCAGAAAACGGTAATTCATTTCAACATCTGAATTGCTGTTTAGTTGATTTACGTATTACTACAAATGATCACCATTTGTTATCGACTTCCCTTTTGATCCGCAGCATCCTATGCCTTTAATCTACATTTGATTGTCCATACAGCCGAACAAGCATCTAAAAAAGCATGCGGTCAACGATAATTTGGTTTTTGAACCTTTTTTCACCTAGTTACTTCGTTTGTATCACTTTTGTTTTCTCATAAGGTATCCCCCTCGGTACAATAACTTAGGAGGAATTCACTTTGAATGCCCGACTACGCTGTTTTATACAGCCCTTCGTCTTTACTCATTATGACACGTAACACACGTCCAGAAAAAGTGTGAGTTCATCCGTCAACACAGATACAGCAGATAAGACCATAAAACAAAAATTGCACACAGTCTCTCGCTGTTGGTCTTTCGTACAGCACGATAGACGACCTGAACGCTTTTTGTTTTGACTAAACACAGCAGTTCACAGTGTCTCACGTAACAACACATTTCCAAGTAAAGCGTTTTCGTTGCCTCTCAACGGGTGGGGTGTTTAGGTGTTTCGTGGTGCTGAGTGCAGAGCTGAGTAATACATCAATGAACATCGACAACGTGGCAACTTTTCAGTACGTTCAGTCAGTGGATAATCTATTCACCGTTCTACAACGGGGAGTGATTGAAGTGCTTGTGGTTTTAGCCGAGTAAAGTGAATGTGGTTTTGCAATAGCAGCTAATAATGCAAACGGACATACCGAAATCCAGTGCAGCTTGAATCTTCCAAATAATTATACCTTGAATGATGAACAGCTAATATAATTATATGTGATGGTAAAAACATTCAATTTAAAAAACAACGTTATGCAGTTCTTCCAACGACAAAAACACGAGAAGCTCTATTGTTTTTCCTTCAAACCTAGTAAAAACAGCGACAACCACGAAACAAAGGTATTACAAGCAACGGGTGGTTTTCTTTGAGATGTTTCTCATCTTTCTCTCTAATAAAACAGTGTTTCTAGCCAGCCGGTCCTGGGATCAGGTGAATATCCTGAGAATGAACACAATTTCACCCATTGTGGTGGGGACCTAGAGTCTACAACACATGAGTCCATCCGTAACAGAAGAGTGATGGTTCGCTACTCAACACAACAGAAACTCATAATATGGCTCTATGGTTCTCGGGAGGCTCCATTTTCAGGATGCACTGCTGTGGGCGCCGAGGCACAACATGGCAGTACAGTAGCACAACCAGGAGAAAGGAGGAGGTGTTGTCCTAGTCATTCTCAGACTCTGGGTTGACGTCTGTATTGCCTGACTGCATCTTTCTCCTCTCTGTTGGGATTCGCCTCCCCCCTGGCCGCTACTCCATGCAGCCCCAGACCCCGAAGCTTCTCCATCAGGTTAAAGCTGAAAATGTTCCTCCTATTTTTTTCCTCCTTTGTGGCTTGGTCTCCACCTCTACCACGCGTCTCCCGTTCCGTCTCGGGTTGCGTTGGGGTCTGGTGGGGGTGGGGGATGGTGGAGCCAGAGATGCCCCGCTCCTCCAACAGCCGCAGGAGTCCCAGTGGGAGAGGAGGTGCCAAGGTGGTGGACTGGGTGGAGGTGCGGCCTCCCTGGCAAGTGTCAAAGGTCAGCCCAAAGTGCTGCTGGGAGGAGGAGGAGGAGGGCGGTGGGGTGCTCAGATGCTCACAGCTCCCACAAGCGGACAGGTTGCAAGAGCGAAGACTTCACAGAGAGAGAAAGAGAGAGAGAAAAACAGAAAAGGACCAATTACAACCAATCACACAGCCAATTTAACAGTTCTTCATAATCCCACTTTAGACAAAAAAATTGAATTATTCATGGTGCAGGATTAGTTGGTTAGTACGTCTCCAAATGGTTCCCACGTTATGCCTGTAAAGGGAGCGTTAGAGATGATGCGAGTAGGAATCAGTCAGTGGGCTATGATGTTCTCTTCAGGTTCATGCCCTGTGCCTGGAAGAGGTCAGTAACTATGCTGCTCAAAAAACGATAGGAACACGTAATCATCACAGTATAACACCAAGTCAATTTTATTTCAGGGATATCAATCTGTCTAGTAGAAGCATCAGCTATAGTGAATCAATGTCACCTGTTTTGGTGCAAATGAAAGATGCACAGGAGAGACAACAGCAAGACAACCTCCAAAAAGGAAATAGTTTTGCAGGTGGTGGCTCGAGACAACTGCTCTCGCCTTATCATTCCTGGTTGCACAGATAATCTAGCTCCTCCGTGGTGAACATCACGCTGCCTGCAACATCATCCTCACCAACTCCACATGCTAGCCAACTGTACCCTAACTGCTGTTAGGTATCGGGATGAAATCTTTAAAGCCATCGTCAGACTATCTGCTGGTGCACTGGGCCCAGGGTTCATTGTGTTGCAGGACAATGCTCAGTTCTAATGTGGCCAGAGTGTGTAGACAGTGCCTGGATGACGAAGGCATTGATGCCATTTACTGGTCCTCATGTTCCCCAGACTTGAATACAACTGAGAACCTCTGGGACGTTATGTAACTGTGCGTCCAACGCGGCCCAAGTCGAGTTGCAGACGGTCCAGGAGCTCACTGATGCCCTGATCCCGGTCTGGGAGGAGATCCCCCAGGACACCATCTGTCGGCACAGCCTGTGATTTCAATTGTTTTTCTTGGATTTTCGGTTTGAGTTGGAATCCATCCCTTAATCGGTGGTTGATTTTGGTTTCGACTGACCGCTGTTACGTCATTTTGTTCTTAAAAAATTACACAGTGAATATTTTGATCTTTAGTGCATTTTGTTCATCTAGATCCCATTGTGTGATTTAAGTGTTTCCTTCATTTCATTGAGCAGGGTGTTTAGAATAGAACCGAGGGAACAACGTGCAACCGGCCAATCAAGTCAATGCACATCAGTGGCTATAATAACATCCTTCATTACAGCAGAAAGTTGTGTTTGGTCAGTGACAGCCATTCAGACCATTAGCCTGGTTGCTATTGTGTCTCCTACTATTGGCTGTGGCCATATCGATGTCGCTTGCTGCCAGGCTATGGGTTTGATGAGAGAGATGAGAGGTTAGTGGGGTCATGGTTTGGAAAGGTATATGTCTATTCCTGCAGCTGCTCCAATCAGCCCGTCCCAGGGGGTTCTTACTTTGTCTAGTAAGCCCACTTTAGAGGAAGAAGTACTTGGACCAGCGTATCCTGCCGCTGAGGGGGAGATGGTACAGAGGGTTAGGAAGGAAACGACTAGTATCGGAAAACAGAGAAAGACTGCAAAACATTTGTCAAGGAAGCAACCCACCAGACCACCTTTCGGTCATATCGAAGACCTGGTTGTCCAACAGAATTTTTTGGAATGTGGAATGAATGCGTGGGTGAATGAATACCAAGAGGAGGCCCATTGACGAAACATGCGTGTGTTTACTTTGAGGTAGTTACAGATGATTTACTTTGAGGTAAACACACGTCAGCGATTTGACTTGTTTCATTGGAATTCATTCAAACATCACTACACACCATGAGGACCAGGTAGTTACCGATGATTCCCACGTCTCGGGTGAAACTTCCAGGAAGTTATCAATGTGACCATATATACGTTCTTTGACAACAACAGACAAATAGTGAGTACGTTTTTGCGCTTGACCGTACGTTGCTTTCTGGGCCGGGTCTGCCTCAAGAAAGAGATTCTCATCTCAAGGGACGTCCTGGTTGAGGGTAAATGAAAATAAATAAAAGAAAAGAAGTGAAACGGTACTGTGAAGAAAGTGTTACCAATGACTGGCTTGCGTGTGACGCCGAGTGACAGGTCTTACCTTGAGGAGACCGGGAGCAGGAGGAACGGGTGGTGTCTCCCACATGTGGAGACAGTGTGGGTGGGAGGGTTCTGGGGGAGTTGGAGGCCGGAGGATGGAGGAGTGACTGCGGGGGGGGGGGGGGATGGACACACTTTACACAGCTACACGCAAATGCGACAAGACACACCAACTTCACACACAACTGCGCCTCTACTGACCACGGGTGAGAGGCACCCGGGAGGAGCTTTGTGACACCTACCGCATGAGGGGGAACTTAGGGGGATATGGACCACAGTAGACATGTGATCCAAATGGAAGTCTCCTGGGTCAACGCCTGATCGTTCTGCCTTCCCCATTCCGACGGGCCTAAAGAGTTCCGTAGGAAGGGGGAGGGAGAGCGTCAGATTCTGACACCAGAGCGACCAGTGGTATTCGGGCAGTTTGTACTCCAGCGCGCACGCATTCAGCACCCAGTTCAGACCCATAATTCTCTGGGTGACCCCGTCGCCCCTTACCCATGGTGCCGTGGGCTCCGGAGAACTGCGACAGGTCGGGCTCGTCCTCCTCCAGGTCGTTGAGGCTGTACACGTGTTGCATGTCGATCTCCAGCTCCCGGAAGTCCTTGGTGAGGACCCCGGGGCGCGCGTGCAGGATCCCCCCCAGGTTGGGCTGGGCCAGCTGCTGCCAGTGGTGTAGGGTCACGGAGCCTGGGGGAGGTGAGGGACAGGGGGGGCACCACTGAGAACACGATCGACTCTGGATCAAGAACATTCCGGAACGCCTAGACTACTACGTACAAAACAGACGGAGGAAATCGCTTACGGTTGCCGGATGCCGTTCGGTTTAAGGCCTACTTCCACGACCATGACAAAACCTTTTTTTACTACTGTTCAGCTAGACAGAGGCGTTACGTAAATACGTATGTTTACTTCGAAATATGCGTGAAAGTAGCTGGAGGCCAGACAAGGGCACAGCACCGGCATTACACTTGCAATGCCGTGACCTATTAGGCAAAACCGATTCCAGACCAGCGCTCCAAATCCCGAGACGCTTCGTGTGAAACGGGCCCCGGGTATGTTGGGCACGGGGTCTCCCGGCTCACCTTCCAGGGGCTTGATGATCTGCAGGCGGTCGGGCAGGTAGGAGCGCGAGCCCCCCGAGCCGGCGGAGGAGTGCGCCGAGCTGCCGTTGGAGTAGTTGGTCCCCGTCGACGCCAAGGAGCCGGACCCCGAGCCGCCGCCGGGCGTCAGGAAGCCGCTTGAGCCCCGCCCCACTCCCTCCTCGCCGTCGTCGCTGCTCCCCCTGCTGGCGGCGGCCAGGGCGCGGAGCTTGCGCTCGCGCTCCACCTCGAAGAAGGGCCGCTCCGACGCGTGGCTCCGCTGGCGGTCCGATAAGCAACGGAGGGCCGCCTCGAGGTCCTGGCCCCCCGGCGTGCCCGGTTGGCCCAGGCGCTTCGGGCCAGTCCCTCTGTAACGAGAGGAGAGGGGGCGTGAACAGAGTCAGGCGCCGAAGTCTAAACGAAGTCCAAGGAACGGATGACGAGCAGAGAAAGAGGGAGTCGGCGGTGAAACCGAGAGGCGCCACGCCCGAAACGGTCTCACCTGTCGACGTCCTCCGGGTTCGCCGCGTCCGCCGGCCCCGGCGGGCCTCCCGGCGGCCTGTCCTCCGACGTGAGGCTGTCTGAGCCGTAGTAGCTGGTGCGGGGCGTGGAGGTGCGGCTGGAGCGCAGCGACCCGGGGCTGGAGCCGGGAACCGGGCCGGGCGAGGGGCACCGCGAACGCAGCCTCGCCGACTTGTTCGCCACCTTGACCGTCTCGAACACGCGCCACGGGTGGTTCCTGTGGGCAGGAGAGACGGGCGTGACAACGTGCCCTTCCATAAGGTCTGGATATGCTCCCGTTAAAATGCTTCGGGAGATATTTTAAACGCTATTATTGTTTAAATCAAAAAAAAAAACGAATTCATTCATTCAAAATCCAGCTAACGATTGCTAATAGTTTCTTATTTGTAAAACCGTCCTGTCAAGTTTCTTGGCCCCGCACGCCAAGCAGGCGGTTTGTGTTTAATCAAACATACATCGGTAGTGTCACCTTTGGCTCATACTGTATCTGTACTTCCAGCGTGGTCTCATTGTGATCTATGTGCCAAGCCTTCACGGTGACTTACTTGTACTCCGAGGGGGCGGGGCTGTCCAGGCCCTTGCGGAAGGTGCCCTCTATCTCGGCTGCTAGGGAGTCCATGGGGAACACGGCCGACAGGGCGCTGTACCGTTGCACCGTGCTGTTGGGAAGGCTCTTGTTCCGCAGGTTCTTTATGTCCTCTCTGGCTTCCTGTAGCATGTCCTCGCTCTCCGCGTACTTGTCCTGCAGGTCCTTCAGCTGCCACCAGGGGAGGACAGAGATCAGTAATTAAACGAGCAGAAACCTGTTGGCTTTAGGCACACGGATCGGAAATCTGGTTACATTCCCTATGTTCTTCCCATAATCTGGGAAAATTACGTAACATTATGATGGGAAATGCCAAACATGTCCTTAAATCGTACGACTCATAGAAGATGCCGCATCGTTGACTGCGGGAGTGTGAGAGATGAACCTAACCTCAGCTCTGAGCTGTGATTGGCTCTCCCGCGAGGCACCCAGGTGCTGGGCCAGCTCCTCATTGTCCGCGGTGAGCTAAAAGAACAAGAGAGCGAAAGTTAGCTCCTGAGCCTGAAACGCTCCGGCCAGAAACCATGCGGTAGATGCCCAGCGTAAATATGGCATGTGTGGGTCTTGACTCACTCCCTTGCATCGTGCCTGCAGGTCAACGATCTGTCCGAGCAGAGAGCTCCTCTCCTCCTGCTGCCTGAGCGAGTCCTCCACCTTCCTGGCCAACTCATCAGACAAGTCCGCCACCCGTTTATTCACCGAGGCTGAAGGTGGGTAGGAAGAGTCAACAAGCTGTACTAACACACATCGTCTCCGCCGTATTCCCTCCCTCGCAGGATCACTTCTCTCTAGCCGTGGGATACGGGCCGTGCACCACACCCCCTTGAGGCTGTTTGCTTAAAAGGACTGTTACGGTACACTTACTGAGTTCCTCCACACAGACCATCATCAGCTCCTGCTCCTGTTCCTCATAGTTTGTGGTCTCCGAGGTCAGGTCGTTGGCCTGTAAAGTGGCACAATTTGGTCGGTTTAGCACTAGCCTCCAACGCCCTTGAATGATTGAAGGTACGTGTACATGAGTGAAGTAGCCGTCGTTAGCAATTAGGAAGTTCAGAAGTAGTCAGTGTTACGTACCACACAGCGTAGTTTGAGGTTCTCCTCCTCCAGACCTTTGAGTTTCTGGTGTATGAAGTCATAGTGGACGAAGTTACTGAGGGAGTTTGACGACTCGTTCCTCTTCATCCTGACAATACGTTGCGGGGAAGAGCCCGGTCAGTCGTTTGTTTACCGGCCAAAGTCGTGTCGATGTGCCTTACGGTGTGTAGTGTGTGCCATCGCGGTGTGTGCCATCGCGTTGTCTGCCCGTACTCACGATGAGTGCGACTCGGTGGCATTCTCAATCTCCTCAGAGCTGGCGTACAGGTGGAGCAGGTCGTCTCTCATGGAGAGCTCATGACGCAGCTGGGCTATCTGGTGAATGACAAAGTAGACCCCAGGTCAGACAACAAGGATCTGTATCACTTGCATCTCACCACAGAGTGGATTTAGATCCGGCTCCAGACTCTGTTTATTGGCTCCAGAGCCTTCAGACCCAGCCCAGCCTTAATGCAATCAATCAGGTCTCAATTGATGTTCAATTGAGTGCATTTATGCCTTTTCAAGGATGGTCTCCTACCTCTTCCTTGGCAATCTCCAGCTGTTCGTCCAACAACTCGTTACGCGCTGTTAGGTCGCGGTTCTGCTTGAGCAGTGATTGGCCTATCCGGGCCGCCAACTCAAGGTCTCGCTCTTTCTGCAAGACGTCAAGGGTTTGAAAAAGATGTTGTTTGTACTGTGAAGTAGTTATGGACGGGTTTCAAGCAGTGGACTTCAGATGAAACAGTGTTCTTGTTTTACTGTAACTTAGGACCAAATACAGACAGAAATAATTGCTTCATGTTTTAGAACAGGCAATCTGAAATGACAGCTCATTTTGTGATTAATAAGAATTAGGTGAAGCAAATCCTGCCGGTTAACTCAATGATATGTTTTTATCGTGACATTTTTAATTCAGTTACACGTTATTTTATTCTACACTGTATTAGTCCAAGGGGAGATTACCTATGGGACTTTCCTTGAACTTACCTCTTCCAGCAGGTGGGTAACAGCCTCAATGTCATGATACGTCTTGGTGACCTGGCCCACTCTTTCTGAACACAGCACTGTGGGACCAAGATGGGGACGGGGTAGGAAAAGAGAATGGCCTGGTTATGATCAGCATGGGGAAACCGTACACAACCGGCATTGTAGGCTAAGTTTCAAGGTCATTTTAACAGAATGATTCAAGTTTCAATAGAAAATCACCCTGTAAAACACATTTAATTTATTGGGAAAATTAAATCATTTTAAGTACACACCCGGGAATGCTGTCATCTTTTTACATAGTAGAAAATATGGACGTGTTATGTTTACTTGACTACTACTGACTATTGACATTTCTTTGTGGAGCAGAGGCTTCTTCCGTCATGACCTCCCATATAGGTCAGGTTTTTGCACTTCATTTTGACAGCAGACTCACAGACTTCTACATTGACTGTGGAAAGAGATGCCTGTAGATCCCTTGTTGTTACTCAGAAATCCTTAAAGACGTTTATGATCAACTTCCAATCAGTTCTTGGCCTGAATGTGGTGGTGATGACCTGCCTGTTACCAGTGGGCTGGGACTTTGCCCGTTAGATGATTCTCTTTGTCCATCCTCTTTGTTACCGCACACCCTTATGGCGAATACCAACAGTATTATACATTCCTCAGCTTAAATGTGGATAACTGTTACCTGAACAGTGTGAATGGGGTCAACTTTTAATTATACCACTTTAGGACATTTTTGCTATTTTATGAATTTTAGGAAATATACATGTATTTTTTTGTGGGCAAGAACTGACAAACACTCAAAGATCATTTGTCAGGAAACATTTGTGTTTAGCGAATCAGATCAGAAAACCAGGGATGTTCTCCATGTGTGGGGAATATCACCTTTAACCATGCATTAGTCGTTTAACGATTGATTGGAAACCGAACTTTGACCACCACGTTGATACCAGCTACTAAACCTTTGAGAGACACAACCGTCTAAATGACAAGGTCATTAATATCTTCCATATCCTACCTGACTCACAACCCTCCCGTTTCTTTATGTGACCAACTCATTGTCAACAACAGCTAACAGGAAACAGCCTATGCGCTGACCACTCCATTACCATGACCCAGTCAGGGCTTAGCCTCTTAGAGGCTGATCTCATTACGCGGATAAGACCCGTCTCTCTCCGCCCCCATACATAAATAAACCTCGGTGAGGAGCTGCCAAAGTTAGGAGGAGGCTAAATATCTGTGGCCGGGAGTGCAGAAAAGCTAGTGACAGTCAAGGCAGTTTGTTTGCGCTTTGTTAACTGGCTGGAGGCTGGTCTCCATTCTCTCCCTCAGTTCTGTGGCGGAAATTAAGTGATGCTGAGTCATTGAAAGTGTTACAATGATCTTTTTTTATATACAGGGTTCTCAAAAATGGGTACTGAACTTCCACCAATGTTGTTTTTTTTATTTCAACATGACCCTGCGGTGTTCGTTATCCCGCAGAAATTGTCCCAAGCACGCATAGGGAGTGTACACACAACATGGGGAAAAACATTCTTCTATCTAAGGTCAAACCCTTATTTTCTGTTTATTCATCCAACCCTTCGATCAACAGCCTAGCCTGCCTCTCAGAATTGACATATTATCTAATTGAGGGGCCGTGTTGGACCCGAACAGATGCAGACCTTGGAAAACTACTAGAGGACAGTCAAAACCCCAAGGCAAGGCGCTATAGCGGGACATCTTGTCCTGGG
Source organism: Novumbra hubbsi (assembly GCA_016801125.1). Lineage (NCBI taxonomy): Eukaryota > Metazoa > Chordata > Actinopteri > Esociformes > Umbridae > Novumbra > Novumbra hubbsi. The sequence continues at coordinate 29,442 of JACXGK010002624.1, read as the reverse complement.
ATCCTGAGGCAAGTCTGCATCAGTAGTTGGTGGTGGTGTTGGTGCCAAAAGCCTGAAACAGAACTGTATATACTGGGGACCCACTATCAGACACTGCCTGATAAAAAAAGATGGAGCAAATGATGGAATAAAAAGTGTCAATACGTTTTCGTTCTTTCATTCGGGTGACTTGGCGTCTCTTATTCAGCTATGACACTTAAGTACAGTGGTCCAACTGAAGATTAACATACTTAGGCTGCAAATAAACCTGTTTGAAATCAGGTCACCCAGGCATTTTGAATGTCAGAGCAGTGAGAGAGAGTATTAATGCTATTGCAACGCCACTTGGACAAATGACCCTAAGTAAATAAAGCTCTTGTAAAAACAAACATGATTGTCCTAACACTGATGGGCTTTAAGTACTTTCTGGGTCAACTGCTAAAGATCCTCGGTCGTACAATTAAAACAGATTTGCCACTGAACAAAGTCTAATATGTTAATAGAGCTAGGCTTATTACAGTCAAAATAGATTCTAGACTCAGAATAATAAAATAACTATAATTTGGTAACTATGATTGAATATGTACATCCACTAACTGGCTAATTATACTACTTGCAACAAAATATCTATTGACAGAGCAAACAAGCAAACTGGCTAACTAACAGTTTTGTTTATTTACTCAAAATGATTAGCTTCACCAATATCTTTACACACTCAATTGAGCTAATTTGTATTCAAACTAAATCCATATTATCCCAACAACCAGAAAAATGGTTTATTCGTTTGGATAATCAACCTGTTAACTTATTTACTTCAATTTTAAAGCACCTGACAGGACTTTCCCTGTGAAAAGCAATGGCTTTGTAGAGAAGACACAACCCTCCGTGAGCATTACACACTGTATTATATGGCTGTTTGAGAACACACTACAGGTAGCCGAGGGTCTCAACGGGGTCTTTGACAGAGAGATTATTAGCTCGCTGTACCCTAACCGGAAGGGTTCAGGACAGATCCTCTACATTATGTACCAACAGGGTCTGTGGGGAAGGAACCTACAAGCTCAACCGGGGCCTCTGAGTTATTGTGAGCCATTCTGCCAATCATCCCCATGGTCTATTTCAGGTATCAAATACAGGAAACTATATCTTCTTGAGACAGGCTGGTGAAACCAGAAGGAGACATCACAAAGCCTCTTTATTCTTATTTAGTAATTTAAGGCAGTATAGCAGTGCCAGATCTCCGGGTCCAATACTAGTGTCACAATCCAAAGTATTACCGTGAGACAGGCAAAAAAAAAACACAGATTTAACCTCAGGGAGGAAAGTGCCAATGTTCGAAAAAATTAATGATATTATCATTACAGTCACACTTATTGATTTTCAGCAGTAGAACCAAATATAAAAACATAGAAAGGCTTTGGTCTTGTTTGTGTTATAATAGTTTCTTTGGAAAACATATTCCAGAACCATCACTTTTCCACATGAGGTACTAGATGTCTGTATATTATATGAAACATATCACACATCATCAACCACGCTACCGTTCAAAAGTTTGGGTTCACTTAAGAATTGTCCTTGTTTTCAAAAGAGAAGCTAAATCTTTTGTCCATTAAAATAACATAAATTGAAGAATGTAGAAAAAAAGAAAACGTTAAGATGGGCATAAGAAGGCAGACCGGGGAAAGAGGAAGATTGTATAAAAGTGTCATGGACAGACAAATCTTGAGGGGTTCGGTTCACAAAGAAGAACGTGAGACCAAGACCAAATGAAAACATACTGTAGGAGTGCTTGACGCCATCTGTCAAGCGTGGTAGAGGCAAGGTGATGGTTTGGAGGAGCTAATTAACAACTACAATGCAAAGGCTGTAATTGCGCCAAATGCAAAGTTTGAAGGACACAATAATTATTTCAATGGAAAAAATAATAATAATTCTTATCTTGTCAAAGACTATATTTTCTATGAATTTGGTATATTTCCTATTCAAACTAATTTCAGGTATGTTTTCCTAGAAAACAAAGACATTTCTAAGTGACCCCAAACTTTTGAACCGTAGCGTATATCCAACCGCCCTAGCTGGACATCATCTAAGAATAAGCATTGTTATTAATTACATTAAATACCCGACAATCCATGACACGGTAGATTTAAAAACTTGCCAAAACTACAACCATTTTGGAAGGTTCGGCCTATTCGAGCATCATGAAATCTAATCCCCTGTGAGCCCCTGCATTCAGATTTAAGGCACGACTGAGCTTTATATACTGCCCACAAACAGCTACACTGGAATTGTGCGATTACATATTACATTTCATCCAACTCTATTCGGTCAGTTGTGTAACATTCATCTAAAGCCATTGACTTTCTAGAAACATCTTTTAGTTTTCTGGGTCTCTGCAAGCTATTATGCCAGTGACGCAGAGTGCTGATAAAACAAATGGCCCGGTCAACAACGCAACACATTCAGACAATGGATAACGAGGTTCTTTTCTAAAAAAAGGTTCCACTTAATTATTTCTATATTCGTGCACACTGTGCAGATTATCATATATTATACAACATTATATATCATACAGTCCACTGCTCAAATGTTTACTGAACAGTGTGAATAAAATTAACTTGCAATTTAGGGCATGGATTATTATTAATAATGTTCTATGAGCAGATGGACTCCCACTCTCCTTACTTGTTTGTGTATTGTTATTACTGAAAGGAGGTACTGCATGGAGGGGAGATGGATGCGTTTGCATGGAGCAGAAGGGAACAACTGGGGAATGGATTGACTCATTTACTCACTTTCTGTTTTTAGTCATATCACTGTAGATGTTTACGTTGGAATTATTTAAAATGCTCTCTGAAACAAGTATTGAGTAATGTGAAAACACTTAACAATATCCCAAAATGATTCAATTTCGGAACCCAAGCTGATACGATCAATCCCATCCTCTTCTGCCATCGGGACACAAGCCTGGTACTAGAACAGAGTCAGGAACGCATTTCAGGACCTTTGTCTCCTGGAGGTCCTGGAACCTTAAAGCACCCTGTTCCACTGCACCCCAAAGTCAATGACACTCAAAGACACCAAGGCTCACTGCATAATGGTTCACACTGCTTTTGAGGGAAAACACACTGCACTGCATAATAGTCTGCACTGCTTTTGAGGGGAAACACACCACACTGCATAATGGTCCCCACTGCTTTTGAGACGAAATACACCGCACTGCATAATGGTCTGCACTGCATTTGGGGGGAAACACACCACACTGCATAATGGTCCCCACTGCTTTTAAGGGAAAATACACCGTACCACAGTATGGACCAGAGACCTTCACACGCTATCGGGACAAACTCTGTAGATTTGGCATCGGATGTGACCAGCAGCTTAGATTATACATTTGGCAACCTGCCGGAGATAAGCTGGCCTCTGTGCACTCCCAATGATGAATGTCAACTCAGACAAACCAGTTTCATACTAAATATACATCCGGACAGTGAATATGCAAACCAAGCGTTTTCGGCGGATGACAACGGTGCAGAAAGAAAAAGATGAATACGCCACAACGAGAATGCAAAAGCGTCTCGGCAGGGATTCCTTCCTCTAGTCGTTCTGCAACTGGCAGAGATTCTGCAGTATGCTTTCGGTAGCGGTGTTTACCAACGCGAACAGAATTAGGGTTGTGCCACCAGCTCGTCTACCCCACCAGCCCCCCCTCCCTCTCAGCCTCCCCCCGCCCCCCCCCCCCCCCCCCCCCCCCCCCCCCCCCCCCCCCCCCCCCCCCCCCCCCCCCCCCCCCCCCCCCCCCCCCCCCCCCCCCCCCCCCCCCCCCCCGGCTCGCCCCTCAATCACCCTCCTTTCCGCCCCGCTCCACATCCCTCACCTTGCATCAGCTCCCTGCAAAGGATCTCCGTATGTTCCTTGCCCCCGTCATCCGCCTCCTCCTCTTCCTCCTCCTGGCTCCCGTTGCCGCTCTCCTTCTCCTCCTCCTCCTCTTCGGAAGCCGAGAAGCTCCACACCTCCATGGGGAGCGGACCGGAGCCCTCTATCCCTTCCGACTGGTGCAGAGTTGGGTTCTCCTCTTAAGCGTACGCGGTCACTGTGACTCCTCCGTTGGTGCCGGTGGCCGTGAGCCCATTCCACAATGCGCCACTGCGGTGTGTGTGTGTGTACAGTGCAGGTGCCTGTTTGCTTCCACCCGCGACCGTGTGGGTTTGAACTGCGCCAGAATGAGCGAGAGGATCCTGGACTCCCCTCTGCGTTGATAATATGTAATCCCTACGACTGGGAGGTCCGTCTGTCGACACGCCCCCTGATTATGTCTACCTGGCGACGTGGATTGTGGGAAACCGGGAGGGTGCAGGGGACATGTCAAAGGTGGCTTTTATAAAGAACGAGCCGGGAAAAAAAAAAAACGCCACTGTTTTTTGCAACGTAGCATCGGTGTTCAAAATGCAACGAGCGGGTTTTTACCACGGAAAACGAACGTCGCATTCTAAACCAGTTCAGCCGGAGGAGTCAGTCCTCCCCCGCCGAGGCTCAGTAAGATGGTACGCTCCAGCCAAATCCCTGACTGCTGTCACGTAATGCTGGCGAGGAGCTGGCCACGCACCCTGGAGGAGGGATGCTCCACTGTACACAAGGACCGAGGGCGTGTGTTGATGTTTTGGTGGGAAGGAGGAGTGCGTGTGCCTCAGCAGGTTTAATCAATGTCAGGGTTTCTGCGGCAAATCCTGGGTTGCCAGTGTTTTTAGGTGCATTGAGAAGTCTCTGTGTATCAAGGGAATTCATTATATCCACTGTACTACTATGCTCCTTATTTCAAATCAAATGAAGTGCAGTGTCACAGCGACATAGATACCGGGTCGATTTTACACACACCTACTTAAGATAAGGAAATGGGTTGCGACCCAGTATCAACACAAGCCACACCCCTGCTGTCTAGCCTTCGTCACATCATCATCATCATCACTGCATGTACCCAGTACACGCCCACCGTCTGCCCTGGCACTCAAGTGTCCCACCAATCAAATATTAACCTCCTCCTCATAAAACTTTTAACCTGCGGGCAGCTCCTTTCAGGTCAGGTACTGCACGCAAGGAGGTGCGAGCGTTGGCAAGGAGACAACGTCTACCGTCTCCCCTTTACTCCCCCCCTTCGCTCTTTTGCGTCCTCCCATCCACGGACGTGTAGCTGCTCCTCAAACAGAATGTTTTAGCAAGACAGGAGGAGGCAACGCCCTGAAAATACCGTCAGTTTCAGAACAATTCTATTGGCCCGTCCCTGGAATACTTGACGGATTAAAATGGGAAAATCAGGTCAAGCTACAATAGGGGTTTGTTGAGACAGCTAACCAGAAATTCAATGACATTTTGGATAGGTTAAGCTGGAGCTAAAGAGATACTGTGAGCTAAAGAGATACTGTGTCTCCATAAATAGAGCACAGGTCCAAATTAAACTATTAACAGATGAGCACTATTTATCTTATTAGAACTGTCAGACACCTTCAGTTTTGATAAACAATTAAATACCAGACCAGCTTGCTGACTGACTTAATTGAACCTAGCGATGCACAGACTACCATTTCTTTTATATTATTCAACATAAACTGTCAGATATTACAACATATTTAATAGATCTAATGGAGAACAACAGTTCTGGACGACAGTGACACCAGAAGCAGCGTGCTAATATAACAACAAACAAAAGGAAACGCAACAGAACGGAAACGAAGAGCAGGTTTCACAGTTCAATATTGACTAAGAACACGCCCATGAGTCGGGTCAATGATCTGTGTAGAAACAGTCAAAACCAAAACAACACCATGAGCTCGATATCGCGGATCGGAGATCTGGTTAAGATAAATGATATCCACCATTTATTGAGCCATAATTGAGTGGAGTGGAGTCGCGCCCTGCTCTTAGAAGTGGCCGAGCAACACAAAGTAGTGAACAACAAAGTGAACAGGGTGCCATTGAACCGGAGACTGGGCTTGTTTAAGTGGGCCTGTTTATTTACATGGGCGTATATCCAGATCCTGCATTCCAGAGTCAGGTTAAGACGGATGAACTAAAGTGGGATTGAGATCAAGGCGGGCAGAAACAGCAGGTAAACTTATTAATTCAGTCAAAAACTAGAGCGGGGACAATGCAGTGTTTTTCCAAGGGTGAAGCGAGACGCCAAGCGTGTTTTTGAGATGATTTAGAGAGCGGGGGAGAAAGATGAGGAAAGATGAGTGGAGAAGCAGGTCCTGAATTGTTAATAAAGGAAGGAGAAATTCATAAAGCGAGAGATGCAGTGAGTCAGCCGACCAACGGACCAGACGAGAGAATCCGGAGCAAACCCGGTGCACACCGAGGCCTTCTGCCGGAGACACGTCCCAAAAGAGACGGACAGGAGCTCAGTGTGCTAAAACCCCAACCTCCACATGGGACCAGGTATTAGACAGTTGTGTGTGGCCAGTCGACCTGTCTCTCCCGTCTCCTGCTAAACAGGATTGGCTGAATGGAGGGTAAAGCCTGACCTGCCTTATGTGGGAGTAAGCATCCTCTCAGATGTGGCCAACCCCATTTTGTGAGAAACCCTTTTTCTGCCCCCCTTATAAAACCACTGACCAGTGGAGAAACCCGGCATTCACCATGACCCCGCATTCACCATGACCCCGCATTCACCATGACTCTGCATTTACCATGATCCGGCATTCACCATAACCCGGCATTCACCATGACTCTGCATTTACCATGATCCGGCATTCACCATGACCCGACAATCACCATGACCCCGCATTTACCATGACCCGGCATTCACCATGACCCGGCACCCGCCATAACCCGGCATTCACCATGACCCGGCATTCACCATAACCCGGCATTCACCATGACCCGGCACCCGCCATAACCCGGCATTCACCATGACCCGGCATTCACCATGACCCGGCACCCGCCATAACCCGGCATTCACCATGACCCGGCATTCACCAGGACCCCGCATTTACCATAACCCGGCATTTACCATAACCCGGCATTCACCATGACCCGGCATTCACCATAACCCAGCAATCACCATAACCCGACTTTTGCCATAACCCGGCATTGACCTTCCTAGAAATACATCTTCCAGATAGGTATGGAGGTTAGAGACTGTATTACAAAACGCCTTCCTGCATTTCACTAGATCTGCTCTGTTCGGGGTATTGGGTGCTTTTAAACACCCACCACATCAACCCAAACCTACACTCCACTTGTGTGACGCATAACTCTCAACCAACCTTTAACAAATGCTCTTTGACCCAGATCTGTGAGTTTCAGACGGCCTTGATTAAACGCCCAAGCAGATGACACAACCCCCAGCAACAAGGGTCCAGGATAAGGGGAATTCTTTGGAGCTAGTTTTCTTTGCTAGTTTGTTGTTTAATTTACTGTTTTTATTGAACTTCAAGTTTTTAAACACATTCTGTGTTTTTTTATAAGTTTTACATTTTTACGGCCCCAAAGGAGGGGAGTTCCCTGATCTAGAACGATGACCGCTACCTTATCTTTATGAACAGTTAGGGCTGTCAGTACTCAGTACCAAGGACTTGGCAAAGCCTCCTGCAAAATCAGTTAGAAACCTCCCCCAAAGTTACCACAGGGTGTGGACTCCTCTAAGCTCCTCCCACAAAACAGTCAACAGTATAAATGACATGAATGACGGACTTAAGGCATTAACGCCTTAAATCACTTCCAATGGAGCATACTTACTTTCTTATTACCATGATTATGAACCTTGATATCTAGCTATGAAAATCACACAGCATTCACCTCTATTACACTATCCTTTTGTTATAAAACTAATGTAGGATTGTGAAGTAAAAATAAAATACATTTGGTTGCAAGTACAAAAACTTATCTGTTAGACTGTAACTTTATTACTGCCTCAAGTTAATAGGTAAAAGGAAAAAAGGAAAAAAAACAGCCCCTAGTGCCAAAGGAAAAGTAAAATGGGTTTTACCATGTTGCCCATCTGTGATACTTCCTTTTGTTAAGGTGCTGCAAAACAAAGCCTTTGGACTCATAATAGAAGCACACCTTTCACCTCAAATATGATATGGTCTAGGGAATCCATGTTGCACAATCAAGGCTATGTGTCTGTGCTATATCACGTTTGTGTTGTAAGATACAAATGTCTTGTTTTTTTACTTGTTTGGACACTTGGTTGTTTGAGCTGAATTCCAACCACATTTATTGATAAAGGTAACCAACTGCTTCAAATCACAATAGAAAAAGTATACTGACCAACCATTCACAAATTAATAAATAAAAAGAAATGCAATTGCCTTATCCAGAAAATATTAGTACACCCCTTCCTTTACCATCACATACATCAGCTAAATATTAGTACTCCCCTTCCTTTAACATTACATACAATGGCTAAATATTAGTACCATCACATACAATGGCTAAATATCAGTACAATACCTATACCATCACATAAAACGGCAAAATATTAGTACACCCCCTCCCTTACCATCACATAAAATGGCTAAATATCACTACACCCCTACCTTTACCATCGCATACAATTGCTGAAATTAGAATCAGGTGCACAATAACAGGTGCAAAGTTCTAAGGAACCGTCTGCTCTCAAAAAGGAACGCCAAGACACGTTTAAAAATTAGCTCGATAACTGGGTAAAGACCACAACTACCAGGGAATTCTTAAGGACTATATGTGGCCTTCTGTCAAAATGCCAAAGATGAACCAAACATGGATTTGACAACAGGACTATGACCTAAAACACACAAGCTTGGTTACAACAGAACAGCACAAAACAAGAAATGAAAGGTTGTGGAATGGCTGAGTAAAAGCCCAGATCTCCATCCTTTCGAAAAGCCTTTGGGGAACTTGAAACAGACCGTGCATGCTAGATAACCAGACATGACACTAAGGGTCCTTCCATTAATGTTTTACTATATTCTACTATATTCCAATGTTTTACTACATTAAAGGATATTAGTCATCTGTCCAATAATAATGGGTAATCTGTCTCCATTGACCAATTAGAAAGCATAAGTAAGGTGTCAATCCCTTGGGGAACTTTGAATTGCGGCTGTTGCAACAATGTGGTTGATGAAAGTAGATACACTTGTATTCGCAATTGTACGTATTATTTTCATTCGAACCGGTCAGGTCAGTCCAAAGCACCTTCTTTCCGTTTGCTTTCCAATCCATTTTCTATTGTAACAGATATTCCTGGAGGAGTACAACATACCTAGGGTGTAATCAATCCAGGACTGCTCTAGCTCAATGGCAGTGACCTCAAGTTGTGTCATTTTAAAGCATCGGATTTTGCCCCAGCAGACACATTCAGTGATGACCACAGTGAATATAAAAGAATAGAGATAGATTAAATAAATAAACAAGGGAAGGCCTAAGCTCGCATTCACTTAAGCAAGTCACCTGTGCTACCCGAGTCCATTAACCACTGGAATGAACTGGTCGATTCACATTCAGGATCAGCCGGTTACGCTGGTAGTCAGATGAGATTTCTATTCCAGTACCAGAGTTGCTTATTCCTACGATCAATGATTTACAAACTGACTCAAGGAAGTAGTCATTACTGAAAATTAACAAGAAAATGTTGGTAGTTGACTAAACCATTTAGTTTTTTCTTACATGGTGGGTTCGTGAAAACCTTTTGACATAAAGATGTGTCACTGGCAATGTTCCCCGGAAACTGCACAACCGTACAAACTCTTACAGGACTGCCAAGCAGAAGAAATGCCAGTGTAAACACGAGGTTCCACATAATATCAGCCCTTAGTCAGTGCAACAAACAAAAGGGAATGTTACTCTGCAAGTTCAGGTCTGTTGTAGTCAGTGGAGTGGAATTACATTCACAGTAAAACACACAAGCTAGCCAGTAAATGTGTCTTTCAGAGTTACAACCAGTAACATGTTATGCCCATTTGTTGATATTCTTTGCTCGTTAGTAAATGATCCATCAAGCTACAGCGGAGTCACTGCTTCCTACAATGGTGCCACGCATGTAGCTTACATTTCAAGTTGTCTTAGTCAGATAACATTGTTCACGGCTTAAAGGGACAGTGTGTTTTGGCACAGACCTGAATATACAGATAATAATTGGCTGGGGTTAGCCTAGACTCATCAGATAACCAAACCCAGACCATGGTCTTCAAGTCCTTCAAGTCTCATTGAGCGTTGGCCTGCATTAACATCAAATGTAGGACACTGTAGGCTAAAACGGTATCAAATAAATGCCATTTCTGTGGCGATATGTGATCTGTTCCATCATTTTATGATGTTCATTAGGCCTTTCTGATAGGACTACATAATCTTCAGATTAATTTATCGATTCCTGTCTAAAAAAGTTACAAGAAGCTAGTACAGCCTCAGTGTTCACTGTAAACCCATGCTTGCACAGAGTACTTCAGATACCAGTAATGCCCAGACATGGGGGAAACATTGGCTTCACACAGGATTGGCACTTACAGAAGTACTTGAACGTCTCTTTGATCTGGTCGTGCGTGAGTCCCAGGGCGGCCTCTGGTGGCAGTAGAGGGGTGTGCAGCCAGTCGTCGTGGTCGTAGCCAAACAAGCAGTCCGCCCGCAGAGTGTAGTTAGGCAGCCCTTCAGACAGCAGGCTCACTATCTCCACCTCGCTGTCTCCACCTGAACAAAGGTCTGAAAGAGCAGAGGGTTGGGGCGGCGTGTGTTTTAAACTCGGATGGGGGCATCGAAACAACCATTTGAACGCGAGCGAACTGACGCCTTCAGTCCTCTACTGCCCCCTTGCTACAGTGACTGGATGACACAGTTTCCTGGTTGTGACACACACCAGCAACAATCGCTCAGCACCGATATATCCGTGACCACGTAATCTAAACCTAATACATTGTCACCTTCAGGGACCTACCGGTGAGGGTGGACACATCATGGCTTCCCCGGTCCGCTCCCTCCAGGGAGTCCCACTTCGTGTCACGGCCTCCACAGGGGGGCAGGGTCTCCCCGCCGAGGCCCCCGAAAGCCTCCCCCTGCCCCCCATAGATGGAGAGGTCCGGCAGGGGCTCTAGGGACGATGCCGGAGGCCAGGCGAAGAGAGGTGGAGGAGAAGGAGAGAGGGGAGGAGGTGGAGAAAGGTGGGACAGTTTGACTGAGGCCGAGGTGTTCAGGGTGAACAGGGACGACTCTGAGCTGATCCGTGTGAGGGACCGATGCCCCCTGGTGGATCAGGGAGAACCAGCAGGCTGACTGGACATCTGGGACCACGGTTTGTCTGGAGAGAATAAGGGAATAAGAGAGATTGATTGAAACCCACCGGCTATAAATGATCAAAGTCATGGCCTTTTACATTTTAACACGAAACAACGGTCAGTGTTTTAACATGGTAAGAAAACAAAGATACATGTATAAATAACACAATTGTTTCTTCACTGAAATATATATTTTACTCGTGCTTGGTAAAGTTAGCCTTTTGGTAAGCATTGCTTTACTTTTCTGTGTACTTCTGTTACTTTCACCAAAAACACATGCTCTTTTTTCCATTAACAACAGATATAACATAGGTATGGAGATGATTTAAGAGACAACAAAAAAAGGAATGGCTACATCACATCTAACATGACGCCTTTAAAAGCCATGTGCAGCGCTATACCACACACGCGGAAAACGTTTCAACGCTTGGCCGTTCCATATCGCTTTTAGGGTCACACAGCTCCAGTTACCCATTTGGCCCAAAGCCATGCATATATTGAGTTACAGGATGGGCCATGAGACACCACCCAATGGCAATCCAGCTAACACAGTTCCCAAACAAAGCCTGAAAGAGCACAATACGTTACAGTACCGCTCTATTGAAAGGGGACACCGCCTGTCAAGCTAGCTACAAACTGCTCCTTAGCATTAGGATTAACGCCCACCTTAGATGAGGCATGTGTTCAAGCTAACAAATTTCCTCCTCTAAGAGGCTCGTCGTTTTCACCAAGCTGTCTGGGCCATCGATATGTAACTGAAGAGCCAGTGACGTAGCTGAATGGTGGAGTGTCGGGGGGGGGGAGACACTCATATTCCTCACCGTAGCGGAGAATTGGGCACCGCTGTATGTAACGGGTATTCTGACATTGGACCAAGCACGTAGGCCAACTTACTGATGTAGCCACCTGTAAACCGGTCAGTTGGATTGGACACTTTGGAGACAGAGCACAGAGCAACCGGCTACCGTGTTGCAAGTCTAGGCAGCGTCAAGGTCAGTGTCACGGGCCAGTCGATAAACTAGATAAGCAACGCAGCCCTCAAGGACATAATCAATCCTAGTGTTTAATGGATTGGTAAAGCAGAGAAGGAAAAGCATGTGAAACACACACACACACACACAGCTGTCCGCAGCCCCCTCAGGAGACACATGGGAATGGTATTTCACCTCTCCTCCCCATCTATCCATCCCCCTTCCAGACCACCCCCCCCCACACTTCATTAACTAAAGTGTATTGCTCTGACCACTCCCACCCTCTATCCACTCCTGTCCACTCCCACCTCCCCAACCTCCCTATCCACTTCCA
>JACXGK010002624.1:0-16812 GCA_016801125.1 Novumbra hubbsi | reverse complement strand
CAGTCGGTGATTGCGGCCACTGTCTGTGCACAGGACGACGTAATGTCATGCTGAAGGGCACATGAATGGGCCTTCAAATCAACCCTCCACATTTTGACACAAATGAATACCTGTCAATTTGTTACTGTCAAGTGGTGTTAATAACAGTTTCAGCTATCTAAGGCAGAGATATCAATCCAGATTTTGCATTTCCATATCCCAATTAGGAAACAAAACTAAGGAGTCGTTTTCGATCCCCTCCTGGAGCTTTGAAACAACAATCTGCTGAATCTGCTCCACAAGCATTCCTCCAAGCCTTGCAACGATCGCACCTTTGTGGCGGCACTCAGTAACAAGTAAGACATCATACAAGTGTCAGACAATGGCTGTGAATGCAGTGAGATGGTGAGGCAAATGGACTCACTCACACGAATCCGCTGTACACAGTTCGCCAGCGAACGCCAACAGCGTCAGTCTCACACACACAAATAAACAAACAGAAACAGACACTGACACGTCCATCTCTTCATCATATTTACACCCTTGCCAAATCCAAGTTGGCAGGCCTTCCATTGTAACAGTCCGGGTCTGTTAATGACCCAGCCAAGAGCAGCCTGGCGTCCCGCTTAGAGGTGTCACCAGTGGGCCTATTTATTGGCCGTCTACCCCCTTCTCCAGTGTGGTTGTCACCGGGCCGGCGGGAAGTCCCTCTTTGGCAGCTAACTGTGGCTCCACTAGGCCCTTACTTCCCAGATCGGCCGTTCCTATACGAGGTCCAGGGAATCTACCAGAACTGGGGAAAAGACGCATTTCTCAGCTTCATTTGGTAGTTGCCCAAACAGCCCCGGCAGGGTGCGGAAAACCTGGCAAACATGTCAGTGTGCTTAGGAATTGTTTGGTATCAGAACGCTTGGAAATGGCTAGCATAGCCTGTTAGTCCCTCGAAGTTATACTATGATGCAAGAATATCTGACTGGATAACAATGTTTATGGTGTACACTCTGGTAAAGCCTCAAAAACTCCGGTTGAAGAATGAGACCATTGTAATGTAATTTAACTTTTAAAACTTGACCGTATTGTGGTATTGTTATATTTTTACCAAGAAACTACGTACCCAACGGCAAGCCGATATAATCAACCAACATTTTCTCAACCAAGTCTATGCCATACCATAGAAGTGAAACTGTAACACTAAACACTCTGAAACACTCTAGAGGGCAGACACTGAACACTCTAAAACACTCTAGAGGGCAGACACTGAACACTCTAAAACACTCTAGAGGGCAGACACTGAACACTCTAAAACACTCTAGAGGGCAGACACTGAACACTCTAAAACACTCTAGAGGGCAGACACTGAACACTCGCCCCCAAAATAAATAAAGGTTCCACAGGCGTGTATTATCGTGATCAGGGGCTTGTGGGGAAGATGTTATACCATGAAACCTTTGTTTCAGCTCGTGGATGAAGTGGGCACTCTGAACCCTGCAGACGGCTTTGCTGTGCCAACAATGGGCTTTCAGGAGTAGAGTGTACGTGTGTGTAGTCACACAGAAAGGGGGAGGGCAGATGACGTCGCTAGAGAGGAGGGAGCAGGGAGGAGGTAGGAAAGAGTGGATCGAGAGAGGGGGGGGGGTGGGGGTGGGAGGAGAGGACACCTTGGGAGAGGGATACATGGGAACGACGTGAACGGGTGTAAGCAGATTGAGTACCAAATCAGCATTTCCAATCCCACTGAGGAGAGGGCGGGGCTTGTCAAATGCAAATTTCACCGCTAAGTGGTTGAGCGGGCCGGGGACTCTGGACCCACGGTTTCCCGGGACAACGCGAGGACTGTGACCAGCTGGGTCACGTGACCAAGCCCAACTGATGCATTCGTGGGGTTTTCATTTAGAGCTCCAGCAAACTGTTCAGAGCTAAAATCGGGAAAGATTTAAAAGGCCCTCCGTGTTGGAGAAATGTCTCAATGTCTTTACAACAGAAAAGCTGTAACAGTCAAAATGGAGTTCCACGAGAACCCGCTTTGTTTTGGGTTTCATTTTGCTTCTGGAAAAAAGGAAGTCTTAAACCTGCTGTGAGAACACTAAATCCTGCCCTAAATAACCCATTGTGTTTCACGTCAGCCCCACACAATGCAGTGATAATTCGTACGCGGTCAAGGAATCCATTCTAAGAATATCCAAGTCCATTCACAGAGGGACTCTGACTGGCTTTCTTTACTTAAAATGGTGCCACTCGGTCCTTTATGGGGGCCAGGCAGATTAGTAAGGGTACATTAGATCCGATAGATAAGGAGATAAACAAGTACAGGACCTGATAGATAACCCACATGTTTTCACAATCAAACGCTACCATGAGATAGTAGTCTCACCTGGTCTCCGGTGATGGGATTAAAACAAGGTAGCTGGCTAGCTGACACACAAGACTGTATTTCTTAACTGCGGTCTATATATGACTGGGGTTCAGTCAGGCAAATGCTAATGGGGTCATATCTCAATGAGGCTTCATCAGAACCCCTCGAAATAGAACAGCACAACATTAGTTACTACTTGGTTAGGCCAATATGAGGAAATACCATTGGGTAAAGATAATAGGAACACAATAAAACTCGGAGAAAAGCAATCAGCAACACTGAAAAGCTGTTTATATTATCAGTGATAATTATCAGAAGCAAGTCGACAAAAATGTAGTAAAATAAAAACCTAAACGTGTATTTTGGAAGTTTTCTTTCTACTACAAAAAAATGTGTCTGCCGTGTCTGGCCTTAAAGGTATCATGCAGTACACGTGAAGGTAAGATGCAGTACACGTGAAGGGAAGTGTCCGCACGCGTAATGTTCCTCCTCTCAGATTTTTCATTTCATTTGTCACCCCTGAGTCTCGTTTCAAACAGACGAGATATGACGTGACCTAAGCTGACGTCCCATGGTTGAGAGACAGGCGGCCGTGTTGGATCGGCGTTAACTGTCCACACAGCACGCAACGCCTACGAGAGCTTCTGCACGCTCACCACTGCTCAACTGGCAGCCGGCTGGCACAACCTGGGTGTCATTTGACCCGAGCCAGTGCGTACACACAGAAAGTACACACAAACATACTGGTAGACACAGACATATAAAACCCACATCCCTTGACTACAAATCTGATTCATCAAGTCACAAGGCAATTATGACTCAAATACAGTAAACCGTTTAAAGTAACCCGAGTGCTTCCTGATGCCTATACAATAAAACTTCTCAGAGGCCATGGAAAGTGATACAATCCCAAAAGAAAAAAGCCTCCTGAAAGTCTAAACAGGCCAATATTTAGCCCAGTCAGTGGTGGACGTGTTTGCAAGCAGCTACCCCTGCTATCGCTAACCTGATTAAAATTGCTCTGTGAAGTTATCAAGCCGTTAAACAGACAGATGGTCATGTACACAGACAGATACCACTGAAGATTACCTGTTGATATGTCTTCTTGGGACGGTTAACCCTCAGTCCCAGGGTGGGGCAGCAGAGAGTCTAGTTATTAGAACTTTGGACTTTCGGTATGAATACCCTACGCGACAAGGTAAATGAACATGTTGCCCTTGAGCAAGGCATTGAAAACGAATTGCTACTGTAACGCACTCCAAATTATGGAAAATAAATATTTTGTTTCATTTTCAAATAACACCCGCCACTAAAAGTTTGATATCCATTACCGGTTTGTTAACCATTAACTTCTTTACTGTACTAATAACTATGAAGACCTAGTCTGTCAACCACTGCACTAAAAAGAAACAATGATAAGAACAGGGGTGTTTATGGAGTTGCTTAAATCATTGCATCATTAATTCGAACAGGATTTCACCTCTGGCACGGTAATATAGTGAGAAAGAACAAAGCATTCACAGATAATTATTGGCGCTCGGTGTGCATTGGAAATTACGTGTGTAAAAACCGTGTGACTGTATGTCTTTTTTGTGCCTTTTATAATAAATCTCTTTGGGATGGCACAGATCACAAATCAAAGCCTGGACAAACAAAGAAGCATCTTCATCCATAGAGATTTAACCACAGATAATGGTGACATGATCAGGAGATCTGGTCCTTGTGCTTTTTAACTTTTTTAATCAGGCACCAACCGAGACACAATGCAAACTCCAAGCCTGTCATGAGTCACAACAAAAGGCAGGATATGGGGTGAGAGATAACGTTCCACAATGCAAACACAAAGCCCACAGTTCTGTGAAAACGCCATAGCAGGTGGTGGCCATTTGGACAATACACAAGAGAAATGCCTTTCTTCATATCTCTAACATAGCTAAAAACTACATGTAAACCAATGATTATACTCAATTTAACGCAGGTTCTGGAGTTACAGTAACCTAAGCACAGATTTGTATATGTTAATGTAGTTTTAACTCATTAGTTTATGATAATGTCAAGTTGTGTGGCATGTATCGGGTGTGTTAGAGCAGCAGATAGTAATATAGACTGACATATAGACTGGTAATATAATATATTAATATACTTATTATAACCTTATATATATAGTAAAGGTTAACTATATAATCCTAGATATAGCTAACTTGCTGGCTAATGTTTATATGAAGGGGAAAAAAACTCACTGTTTTACTTAGATTTCGGGTTGAGCTTTTAAAAATATTATTAAGTTGTTGATTGAAGCATAAGTGAGAAAAAGGAGAAACGTTCAGCAGTGTTGAGGAAGAGGACTGGGTGCCATACAGAGGAGAATGAAGCCCAAGGGCTATGAAACAAGGTATTTGACAGAAATGCCCTCCACAAGATTCTCTGACCATCTCTGCTTAAGCCATGACCTGACACTGAAATGTTATACAGCCCAATATGAGACTCAGAGTCATATCAGTTGTACGTTCTCCACTGACTTGCCATTGTTTGTGCGAGTGGCCAACCAATAGACAGCGATTGGCAACACAAGACACGTCTGTGTAATTGTTGTGAGGGGTGATTGGTCGGAACATGAAACCAATGAACCCACTGCCGACCGCAACATGAAGTGTCGTGACTTTGTGTGAACCATAGCTGTGGTTCAGTGGTAACACTCCCGGGACCCCACTGGAGACCAGGGTTCAACTACTGTCTTTACTCCTCACCTCTTTGTCTCCTCTGCACGTGTGTCTCCCTAAGATCACAACTGAAAAACCATTGAACATACATATAAATAAATAGAAAACAAAGTATACCGTCCATGGTTTTACTTATGATTGAAGTAAAACGGTTATACAGGACAGCAAACAGGACAGCAAAAGAGACAGACGGAGATATCTTTTGGGAAACAAAACAAAAACCAAATCAGTGGGCGAAAATGATCAAAACATTCAATTACAAAAAATCCTCCCCCGAAGAATCAATTCAGGATTTGGTTGCTATGGTAAGAGACAGCAAGATAAAAGGAGAGAACACAGAACAGAGACAGAGAGAGAAAGAGATTATAAGGCTTTAAGATGGCATCTTTCCAGAAGATGTGTTGCTGCCTAATGTATACAACCATAATATAGAGAGTTACTGTATAGGACAAAATAAAAAGAAGGTGGGCGATAGAAAGAGAGTGATAGCGAAAGATGAAAAATGAGAGAGGAACAACAGAATTAGGAGAGCGTATCCTTGGACAGAGCCCGGTTATTTTTACAACCCACAACAGTTACCCAGACAACTGGGCCGGCTATATCAGGACTTCGACAACAGTGTGACTAGAAAGTGCCCTAAAATACCTCCACCCAAATGCCGACACACTCCCGCACTCTCAGCTGATTCTCCACGGCGTAGACAAGAGGTCACGAACCCTGCTCAAGAGCTGCCTCGCAAGGCTGGGTCTGTCTGACCCAGACTCTCAGGGTACTCCAGGCTCAGCGCGTTGCTTGTGTGGTCGCGCGAGTTCGCGTTGGCCGGGCTACGCTAACGCTAACGCTAACCCTACCTGACGATGTGATCGGACGGATCAACTAACTCAAGGACCGCCATAACTGGAATATGCCGACTTGTGCTGGGACAAAAGCCGGGAGCACCTGTAGTACGAGACTAGACGGTCAACAGTGGGACTATTGCTGCAGACTACCTACAGCGGAGGTTGAAAAGTGAAATTGGGAGTATAGGGGGGGATTAAGCTGTATTGTACAGGATATAAAGGATGAACTTTTAAAATGATAAAGTCACGTTTTACGTAGAGTTTTCCTCAAACTAACGGAGCGTGCCTGAAACCACCGCTATAAAACGCAATTACTAACTGGTTTCCAACACAATGACTAGAACGGTAAATCTTTCAAAAAAGAACAATACCCGTGGTATATGGTCTCACATGCCAACCTTTCAGCCAATCAGCATTCTGGGACATACCAGACATTTTTGTCCATACTTCTACATTCCATATTGTCTGTACGAGGCGACAAGCACAACAGAACATATGGCATGCACTTATATAACTGCTACATTATCTAACTCAGTCCACTTCAAGAGCCTGGACTTATTACAAAGGCCAAACCATCGTAATTTCAACCAATTACGATCAATCAAATGTAGGCTACCAATGAGCTGTAAACCTTTGACGGGCTCTAGTTCGCTATGGCATAATCAACGTGTCACAACGTCATCATCTAGTCCCGCCTCCCAGGCCATTTCATGCAGGGTAAGGGACCAACCAGCAGCCGGTGAGGACAGGCCTGAAGCCATGCTGCGGGGTAAGAGGAGAACAACCTGACAAACGCGCAATGCCTTGGTCTATTCAGCACGGTAACGTAACCCTTCCACATCTGATGTGGGGACACCAAACTAAGGCCCTTCTGATTGGCTCCCCCATGACCCTACAAGGGCCCAATATGCACATGACAAGTCGATTATACGTCACTGTGTTTATGATGAACAGTGACCGGGGCTCTTTAAAGTGCCACTGGAGAGATCAATGTGAGCAATTGTATCATCCACCTGAAAGCAAATCACGCCCACCCCCCCAACCTAAACACACACACACACGCCCCCCAAAACACACACAGAGGCAGTCGCAGCTCTATAGTCAATTTGTCCTCCCACGTATTGGTGGGACAACGTAGCAGGGGAGGGGAGAAGAGCCAACTGTAAGGGCTAATAAACGCCAATAGACTCCCAGGCAAACTACCAGTAGCATGGAGAGACAAGTCGCTAACGCTAACAGCAAGACAGTATTAGCATGTTGGCCTATTGCCACCTACAGTTACTTACTGTGCTGTTTGGCGTGTCCTACTTTCATTGTCCCGGTACTGTTAGTAGGACAGTCTCTCCATAAGTAAGTGGGAACCTTTCCCGAGTCAAAACCGGTGCCCTTTACTGCTGCAGCTAAACCCTGTCAGCTACGGGAGCCCTCGTCCTGTGGAGGGTGTACCGGCCAAGAGGGAGAGCGGAAAAGAGGGAGGGGGAGGAGTGTGGGCGGAGGTGGGGTTAAGCGAGAGGGAGGGAGGTGGGGGAGGGACGTGCCGGGTGGACAAGTGTGACAGAGAAAGTAAGTGGGTCTACGCGTGTATTTGTGTATGTGTGAGTGAGAGAGAGAGAGAGAGGTAGAAAGTCTGAGTTGGCACTGGTAGAATCTGTCAAATCGCTGCTGTAAACAAGCAGTCCCATTGTCTCTCCCCCTGTCTCCCTTGCTGACTGTTAGATTTGCATCAGTCAAATCAGACACTTCACCCCCGGCATTAGACGCTGGCGTACACTGTCTCGATCAAACGTCATGCACTCCGAGCTCATTAGACCAAAGTTCAATATGTACATGCCTGTAGCTACTGAGTCTGTTATAATTGTCAGGTACTTCGCGGATTAACAATTGATAATAAATGGAAATATCTGACATTGTTCTAACCCATGCTATGTGGCCAGAAGATAAACTTTTGCTAATGCATTTTGTGTCCCAAAAGGCTCTTTAAATCGGGATTTAGGGGATTTAGAAACAATTGTTCATTGTCATGTTTTTATTAAATGAACCGCAAAATGAGGACGCTTACATACTAAGTACATAATAGTAGTACATAAGAGTGGTACATAATAGTAGGCCAAAAAGGGGACAATAAGCAACATTGTGTTGAAATGCACTTAATGTGAAAACCACAACTACCTCTGACATCTGTGATTACAGAGGATTCGTTATTTGGCATCAATTCTAAACAATTTGGCTGGCAATAATCTGATATTTATGCATAAACTGTTAAGGATATTTGGACTGAAACGTTATAGGCTGGTTTCGCAGAACCAGATTGAGCCCAATCCAGGACAAAAAAAAAAGTTCAATGGAGTACTTGATTTTTCAGTCCTGGACCGGGCTTAATCCGCGTCTGTGAAACCGGCCCAATAACTTTAAACAAGCATGTAATAAATTAAATTTCTGCGTACATTTCCTTTCCATAAAAGGACATTTCCTTTTGGTCGTCAAAGATGATAGTCAGAGCGCCACCCCCTGTCATATATCAGAACTAATATAACAGGATTCAGACGAAACGTTATCGTACATGTATCCTCATGATGAAGTGTGAGGTACAGAGAATCAGCCGTATCTCACACACTTCTGTTTGGCCTACACGATTTGGCCAGTCATTGAATTAATTAGATAATACCGGAATCCCAGTATTTTCAAAGGCAAAGGTTATATTTAAAACGTTGCCAACATAGACCACGTTTTAGACAGTAACGTTATTGGAAACTGTCAAGTGCATTATATTCAGCCTACATACCGTTAAATCGAGATTTGCAGCCCTTCAATACATTGCATGCAAATATTGTCAGGTTTTGGGTAAAAAAAGAGAATGTTTATTGTTGACTTGAACTGAAGTTAAACAAATCTTTCCAGTTGTAAATACGCCTCTGACCATTGTTTGTTGAGAAGGTAGGCTTTTCCTCTTTTAAGATCGCTAACCCTAACCATTTCTTCACAATCCTTACACCGAACAAAGGTGACAGTTGCTTTAAAATAGTGTTGAACTTTAAACTACCTATTTTAAACGAACATAAGCGTTTACTATCATATGTTTCAATTAGTCTATGCGTTTACCTAAAAAACGGGATCCCACTCTGCTAAACATGATCGTACCCTGTAAGCATAACATGGAAACTTCGATTCATGATGTTGGTCACTGCTTTGTTAAAATGTTGAAGAGAAATATAGGTAATTCTGGGCCATGAGAAAATAAGCATATTGAGACTCACGCATTTGCTTTTTAATTAAGGTCTCCAAGGTCGTAGGCAAACTTGACATTAACTTTCCCTCTGGTCTTGGGCTGTCATGGGCTGTCAAAGCGGCGCTGCGTCCGTCTGTAAAGTATTTGGTCATCTTGGAAGCAAAGCGTTATGGGACCTGTAGTTCCACGGTCGACTTCCATGCTTTAAACTGACAGTCGCGTCATTTGAATAGCCCCCAGCAACTTACTTTACTGGTGACTCCGGTACAGCTTACGCTACCACTTCCATCTGAAACTAAGGTTCAGTCCTTATCGATAGTAGAAACCGGGACCACGTGCTGCTGGAAGTGGTGTTGGCTGGCCAGTAGGGGTCAATCTTTCCCTTGTTAAAAAAATCATTAACAAGGGTAGAGGACGTTGCCCTGCATCGCGTGGGGTCTTTCAGATGGGCACGTTAAATATGACCGGACTTTCTGTGGTCAATAAAGAGTCCGTGGTACTTATTGCTACAGTAGTGGTGTTGATCCTGATATCAGAGTTTAATGTGCAATTTGGTCTTTAAACACTGGTTTCTAATGTCTTCATTCACACATATTACTCTCTTTGACTCCCACACTTTATTGGGACAGTGAAGCGTTTTCGTCTTTTGGCTCTGCATAAAGAAAAAGTTTGAATCTGAAATCAGACACCTACTATGAGATACAAGTATATCTGTGTTGCTATTGTTTTCTCCATTTAGAAATGACAACATTTTAATACAAGGTTCCCCCTATTACAGCACACAGAACGTTATTGGAACCGTTGGCTTGACTGGTGTTTCTGCTTTGACAGTGTTCTGTCCCAAAATATTTGCAGGAATAAACAGGGTGTCATTCTTGATTCTAGCCTATGTGCTTGCCCTTTGAAGTCTGCTATTAGTGTCTATCAACATAAAGACATGGAGCTGTCAATAAATGTGAAAACAGTTATTTAAAGGAAAAACAATCTGAAATAAAACATTTTAAATATAGTGAATACCTTATACATACTAAAAACAAAAGTTTGGAACATAAGATAATCACAGGATCTCAGCAACCACAAATGATCTGGTCGGCCGAGGAAGACCTCTACAGTGCATAATCAAAGAATGCTTACTATAATTAAAAACTATGTGATAGACCAGGAATACTCTTTCAGAGGGGATATGAATGTGCCAACCACTACCTTCTGCAGAAGACAACACCAGCAGAACTACAGAAGACAACACAAGCAGAACTACAAAAGACTACACAAGCAGAACTACAAAAGACTACACAAGCAGAACTACAGAAGACAACACAAGCAGAACTACAAAAGACTACACATGCAGAACTACAAAAGACTACACAAGCAGAACTACAAAAGACTACACAAGCAGAACTGCAGTTATTGCAAGGATATGTGACTGAACACTGAACACACTAACTTGATTTGGAATTTTTTTTAATCAGTCCCACAGTCCCACTATCTGAAACAGCTATATCTCTAAACAATGTTGTCATTACTAAATAGTAAAACCAATATCAACCGATGACCATGCCACAACTGTCTGAATGTAGTCTGTTCTGCACATGTGTTGTGAATACAGACAATATACAAAGACTAAAATGGGTTCATAGGTACAGTGCATATACCACAAACCCATAAGATGCCTTAATATTTATATACCGGTAAGCAACACAATTATAAGTGAGAATCATCTGGACATACATTATCTGCTATTCGTCTTGCCTAAAAACAGTTCTTAGCCATAATATACCGGCCACACAGTGCATCCGGAGAGTGAAGTGCTGTGAATACTTTTTGCATGCACTGTATACCACACTCCCTTGTGTCTTACTAATTACACATGCCATGGCTTCCCACCAACAAGCATTCAGGATTCAAACCATCCAGTTTATAACCTTCAATAAATTCATGTATTACTCAAGAATGTATTTGTCATCTATTCCAGCTTAAGCGGTTCAAATGGGCAGAAACTGAGTGCATATGGTGAGACATTTGTGAAGGCCTCATTTGCCACCCAGGGCATCAGGAACCCTAAGGGCGTAAGGTCATTCCCTTTGTACAGTAAATATAGGGTCCCTCCCCCACTAATATGTAGATTTGTTGGAGCAAATGCTGAGCTATTTTCACTTCCACAAGTGACAAAACCTGCCTGGGAATGTAGCCCTCTGACCCCTCAAACACATGGTGGGTTATGTGTGTGCTACTGTCGACCTCTAGTGGCAAACTTCTAAAATTTACAATAAAAACTGCTATTGCAGTATGTTGAGGTCATTGTCCTGTATGATGAAGCACTTCAATCTTAGGATCTTTTAGGAATTATTATGGCCATTCTGTTTTTGAGGATAACTCCTGGATACTAGTTTGCGCCAGTCTTTTGTGGCTGGAAGCAGTGGACACATTCCCGTCTACCTCCTGGAAAGTGTTCTTGATCTGTTCTTTTTCTTTTTAATTATAGGAAGCATTTTTCAATTGTCCATGTTTTTAGTATTACAGGACATTTGCAATTTCAGATTTTACATGTTTTCCATGTTCCACATACTTGATTTTGATAAGTCTACAGCTTCGGCCAAGAGGGCACTAGAGTATGAGGATAGAAGGGCAGAGGCTCAATTGTTCTCTACTTTTTAACCTCATAGTGGCTTCTTTGACTTTTATTACCACTACCATCTTTGGCCCTTATTTTGACAGACACCTATTGCAGACTCCAAAGGCGAATACAGAGCCTAGAATCAAGACTAGATGAGGATAGCGGTCTTATGCCTGCGCACTTGTCAGCTCAATTGATGCAATGCTTTTGGTGCCTTGAAAAATCTGAACTTTGCATAAAATGTGTTGTTTTCTCTAAACGTTTTAAACGTGAACCCCAGCTATAAACATAAACCCAGAAATACTTTAAAAGTTTGGAATCTATTGTTAAGCCTATTTTCTTCAAGTTCTTTTTAAATGTGTTAATATTCAAATGTGTGACGAACTCTTAAAAAGCAGTTGCCAGCTAAAGAATCAGCTTTTTAAACAATATATTTCTCCCTCCAACTTAAACATCTTTACTGTAATCATTTAAATTTAACAGGCCTATACCATAATAATTCATACCTAAACCTTTGCATAGCAAGCACTTGAAACCTAAACCTCCCCATGCCACAATCACTCTAATGTGTACTTTACTTTTTACGTTTACTTTATTGTCACTCAACCATAAACACAAGTGCAACAGTGGGTGAAAGTCTTGGGTGCAGTTCTAACAACATAGCAGTTTGACAAATACAATAAACATCTAATTTACACGAAGAAATAATTACTCAATCACACATCTTATTACGCAACACAATATACAATATACACCTGGTAATAGGCATGATACAGTATACACTTGAGTAGACTATCCAATAAAATATACAGTATAAACAGAATAAGACTGTATTCAGCATGTAGTTAAGTGGAAAACTCTAATTCTCTCATTCTCTTATGTGGTGTGAGATTAAAAATAGACCGTCACGGTCCATTCTTCCACATGAACAGACGGCTGCACTGTCTCTACACTGGGGACACAGACATTAATAATTTATATCCCATCAATCCAGCCAGTGAGCCGATGGGTCTGGTCCGGTCCTGGCCTGGTGGCCTATCGTCCTCATCCTTTCCCAAGGACAATGGAGCCATTTCCTGTAGGGTATAAAGACGGTGGAGTATTGTGAGGCAGACATATCCGACAGCCGTGACCTTCGAGTAAAAGACAGACTTGGTCATATACGCTGAGATTCATTGGTCCATTTGCTTTTAGGTCAGAGGGGGCTGATTGGTCGCAGACACTGGTATGCAGTCTTCAATCCATCTAGAAGACTCAGTGACCCTATTACAAGGGAATGAATGCATCTGGGATTTACAGTAGCAGGAGGCTTTGTGTGGACCTTGTGGCGTGTGTTTACTGTACTTGTGAGAACCAGAAGCTGTCAAATCAGGGAAAGCGAGGAGCTTTTGCTGGTCCTCAATTGAAAGAATTGTTTTTTTTAGGCCTGGGTTATGGTTAGGCTGAGGTTTAGGTTTAGAATTGTGGTTAAGGTTAGGCAGTAAAGGTTAGGTCAGAGTCTTAGGGGATATTGAAAGGATTTTACTGCTCTTTAGTCTTAAAAAAGCCTTCACAAGTAGGGTAAAACAAATGTGTGTGTGTGTACAAAATAAAGAGCAAAAAGAGAGAGACAGGGAAAGGGGAGAGGAAGAGGGTGTGTTGTGCCTGCCCATACAAGAAAACCAGATAGATATTCTGTTTTTCATTCTGGAGAAACTCTTTTGAAACCCTACCTGCATGATTAATTATCTAAGAGTGGATTCCTGTCTTTAAAGGCCCCAAAACAGGTGGCAGGAAAGGTCAATGAATCAGTCCCCCACATGAACCCGGTGCTTGAATTCATCCTGGCTAATATGTTAAGGACAAGGAAGGCAGTGTTTGAACAATAGCGCTATTCATCTAACTTAGAATCCTATAGCCACAATATACAATAATCTGTAGAGAAAGCTGAGCGGAGTTAATGGTAGAAAAAAAGATTTGGGAAACAAATTAAGTTCAAAATGTTGAATTAGTTCACTTATAATCCTATTACACAGCATCAAAAGACTTTAAAAAGTTAATGAATCTTTTGATCTCTTTGAGCCAAAGTCGATTCACTAATGAAGACGATTTCAACGGAGGCCAACGTTGCCGGTCCCCCGACCTATTGATTCATTGATGCATTAGACCTAATGTAAAAGCATTCTGGATCACTCAAAACAGCAGTTTACTCAGAGTCATTCATGGACAACACCATCACAAATGGTAATACGAGTGTGATGAGAAGTGTCCATTAGTCCTATGGTTTTGTCTGTCAACCCCACACGCGCTCATATATCCAGATGCACAGCCTCTAACCAGCAGCGCTGACCAAATATGCCCTTTACTGGCCCTGACCCCTGCCTCATTCAGTCCATGGGTAATAGAAATGCCTGTCACAATGGAGATCTAGCTGCTAGCCTAAAACCCCTCAGGCAGGGAGTAGGCTGACCTATTTGAGTCTGTTATTCAGCATAGCGAGAAACACTTTCCATGTGCCATCTTTCCTTCTGTCACCTCCCTCACAGGACCTCTGTGTATAAGCTTGATATGTAATCTTTAATATCCATCCACAAGTTACCAAAAAACGATGTGCACACTGGTAAAGGTTTTCAAAACCAAACAGGGTTTTAAAGCCTTCTAATTATTTTAAGTTTCAAAGTTGACGTCTTAGATTTATGGTTTAGATTTATAACTAGGGTCAACAACTCCGTATGATGACTGTCTTTTGGGGGTTATTTGCTGTATTAACACTGAAGTCCTTACAGAAGAAGCGAAAGTCACAGCTCTATGAAAATGAGATCAGATAAATCCGCCACCTCCCCACATATGATTGTCTACCCACGTGACTTACCTCTTGGTCTAGGCAGGTGTCACGAGAACTAGGGTGTGGCTATCAAGTGTCACAGTAAGTACTGTACATACTAAAACATTTTCCCATGGTACATATGGTATGTAGCTTTCAAACCACCAAAAGCAACGTTAATAAATTGCTTTGTGAAGTAAAATGTTTATTCACATAGGCTACTTCGGTATAATTGGTCGATAGACTCAAGTAAACACACTTTTGTTTTTGTTTTTCCAATGGCGTTTAATTTGCAACTTGTGGAAAAGGGTGGGGTCGAGTCCACACTCGAGATGAGAAGGGCGGAGTCTCCGGTGTGGTTACGCTTTTAACTCATTGTTCTCAGTATCGTCCTACGGCAGTGGAGGTGAGACGCAGAGAGCAGCAAGGGTATCGTTGGAAGAGTCTGTATTTGGACCTGCGTGGACTTGGAATATTTGAAACAGCTGTTTGCTTTTCGACAGGTAATGAATACATTTATTTCATGTAAAATTTAATTTTAGCTACAGTTTGAATTACTGTCAAGTGGCTCGCGAATGTTATCGGATACATATAGCTAACAGTTGGTTCTTTCCGGCGATTGTCTGTAAACGGAAAAAACATTGTTTGCCAACATTTGATAATTCTTCCCAGTCTGGAGAGAAAGTATCTGATAATGTATCCGCAAGAATTGTATTTGTCTCTTAACCCGAAGGTAGATCGTTGGTTTGGGATCCATTTCCGCATGTCTAGTCATACTCCATGGTTGTTAAAGTCGGACATTAGTTGTCTAGAAAAGTAAGTCCACCTTCCTGTGGCGTGTTTTGATCAAATGTTGGTAGTCTCTACTCCATATACGGATTTGCCAAACGATCTCTCTGCCAGATAGAAGTGATAACATACAGTAATTTGACGTAAATTGATCAACTTTTTGACGTCATGCAAATCTTAATTAAATGGAGCTGATGGTCTTTAGTGTTGTGACCATGACAATACAGCCGAGTGAGAGACGAAATTGAAGTTTGTTACTCTTTATCCTTAATCAAATCGTACAGCACAAAACTGTATAGCCAAAAGCAACTTCAATGTACTTTCTGTCTGCAAAATGCTAAGTCTCGCTTGATTGTAGCCTTTCGTGATGTCCCTGCCCTGTTATTGCAGTTACTGAAAACCCCTGCCTCTGGTTATGGCAGGAGTAGCCACATGTGAATTAAATGCCGCACACATTTAAATGAAAAGAAAAACCCTGACACTTATCAAATTTAGTTTTCATTTCTCTTCTTAAAAACACCACAAACTGATCTCTGCCACTTGTTGAAAATGTTGGTCTTTGGCTGGTGGGTGGGGCATTACATAAGACTACATGGTTCACACATGCATAATGGATTGCAAAAAATAATAGGTAATAGGGACAGTGAGGCAGTGGTACTAACATATCAAGAGGCCTGGTAAGACTCAAAATGTATGTTCTAATAATAATAATAATGCATTTATGTCAGTACTAAAGACATAATAGTGGACAACCTTGTAAATATATATATAGTGCGCAATTAAACAAAGCTTGCGGGATACAAATGATCAGACTGATGTTACATGACTGTGTGCGTCTATTGCCTTGTGTCATTCTTGTCCCATGGGAAACGTAAGCCTTAAGTAACAGTTGTGATACTACTGCCACCGCAATAGAGGAGCACTGATCCTCTTTTTAAGTAAATCCACTTTCTCTTCCAAACATACGACTGAAATAACGTTCCGGTACACTCGTCTTATGTGGTTTAGTGGTTTCAAACCCTCCCGAGACCTAGATTAATCTGTTCAGGTCAGATATGACACGGCACAGGCTTGCATTAGGGCCAGACAGCTGTCTGTCAAAAAAATAAAAGTGATGAGCTTATCTCTCTTATAGCTAAGTAATACCTATGCTCTCGAAAAGATTGTCCAAGTACTATGAAGACACACAAAACGTATTTTAGTGTTCAACAGCATTCTGGATCAGCGAGTCCATCTGATTATCTCAATGGATGTCCGGTCCAATCAAGTTGCCCTTTTGCAAATGAGTGCCTGCTCCTGGTCTAACAAGGCTCTCCATGGTTCTGGTGCTACACCGCTAGGAGCAGCTTGGCTCGCTGGGACTGGCTGCTCCTGGTCTAACAAGGCTCTCCATGGTTCTGGTGCTACACCGCTAGGAGCAGCTTGGCTCGCTGGGACTGGCTGCTCCTGGTCTAACAAGGCTCTCCATGGTTCTGGTGCTACACCGCTA
>JACXGK010002623.1:39271-53069 GCA_016801125.1 Novumbra hubbsi | reverse complement strand
GTGTTAACCATGACCTGGGGAATTCACTTGTCTGTGTTAACCATGAACTGGGGAATTCACTTGTCTGTGTTAACCATGAACTGGGGAATTCACTTGTCTGTGTTAACCATGACCTGGGGAATTCACTTGCCTGTGTTAACCATGACCTGGGGAATGAACTTGTCTGTGTTAACCATGACCTGGGGAATTCACTTCCCTGTGTTAACCATGACCTTTGGAATTCACTTCCCTGTGTTAACCCTAACCCTGTGTTTTTAACTCCTCTGTATTAACCCTTACCTGTGTATTGACCTCCCCTGTTTTAACCACTACCTGGGTATAAACTCCCCTGTGTTAACCCTTACCTGGGTATTTGCCTCCCCGACTCCTCTTGATGAAGCAGACGATGAGGAGGATGAGGATGATGAGAGCGATGGCACACATCAGCCCAATGAACCAGCCCTGGGTAGCTATGTCCACATGGTCTTTGATGTAGGCTGTCAGCAGACACACACATTGAAACACACACATACAGGAAGGAGAGATGACACATACAGAGAGGGATAAACAGAATGAGTGCATTGTGGCTCGAATGTGTCCATGGCAATATAGACAATCTGTCATCATCCAAGGTTGTTCAAATCAAGACAAAGCAACACCACTGTATGATAACCCAAAACCTGGAAAAAATGCTCAGGCTCAAAGTGAATATATCGGAAACAATATTATGTTTCTTTAATTACTTTATAACTTACCCAAGGAAATCAGAACAGAAAATTTGAGAATTTCATTTGAATAAAGCAACTCTAAAATGTACTAAAATTGATCAATACGGTTTTTTACATTTGGCACATCATATCAAGTACAGCACACTTTCAAATCAATCCCAAAACATGTTTGAATATTGTGATTTGAGACACCAGCCTTATATCAGCCTTATATGAGACTACTCTATATGTTGTAAAACGCTTCAGGAATACAATGGGGACCTAAATGGGGAAAATGACATACCAGCTCTGCCAGTTCTAGAGGAGTATGAAACTGGCAAAGTACATTTGCTTAGTAAAAACAAAACAGATATGAGACAATTCTAGGTTCAAGTTGTAAACCCACTGTAAATGAGTTGTTCACAAAGAACCTGGATTATTCTTACCACACAGAATATAGTCTAACGGTAAATCAAGACGTCCCAAACCACTAAATCATGGGTTCTTCTAAGGTATTTCGAGGTCCAGACAAACGCACTGAGAAACAGAATGAGGACAAAGCAGGCCGGCAGCACTGCAGATGGATAATGGCTCCATGGATGTGAAATCATGACAACATTTCAATAAAAGCGCAACGGAGATCAACCAGCCATCTCTCAACTGGCTGGAACGCCACAGTGATCTGATTCCAGCTTAAAGACGCCGTTCATCGGAAAACAAAAAGAGGGATCCATGAGGTCCCTGTAGCCTGGGAGCTGTCACGTCTCTGCATTAGCACGCAATAGTCACCTACACTGGGCAGATGCAGACACAGACGGGCGCCCAGGCTATCTGACGGGACATGATCTGACCATGTCCCATCCCACCTCCCCTGGGGCAGGTGGAGCCTCACCTGTGCTGGTCTCAAAGGTGACAACCTTGCTGGAGATGCTGTGGTATTCATTGGAGTACACCCGCAGACGGTACTTGGCTCCTTCGATCAACCCGGCCAGCTTAACGGGCGGCTGGTTCACAGGTACGCTTGACACACTTCCGTTGCCTTGGAGACACAAGAGAGGCGGCGATCACACTCCGTCGCGGGGCGCGGGCCGGCTGCCGTGGCAACGAGGCCGACCGGAAAAGGGATAGCGGGTTGGCGCCAAGCGGCGAGACAATGTTTCGCCCTGCGAGATGGTGGGCCACTGAAGTGAACTGAGACTGAGCTAATGCGGCATACACACTCAACCCTCGCAACCTCCACTCACGAACAGCCCTGAGAAGACTAATGGCTACGTCTTTAAGCTAGTGTCACATATAAGGCCATCTGAACAGAATAAATAGACTTGAAGGTAACCTAAGAGCCCCAACACTATCGGGAAAAGAGTTCCATTGCATTTAAAGGATTGTTTGAAGAAATGTTTTCTTCTCAGTGAAAGTCATTTTTTCTCCTGGGGGTAATTATCCTGAGAAAGATACGGTAAAAATGGGACATTTGGCAGAGAAGGAGAAAAGAGGTTGAGCTGGAGAGCAGGTATTCCTTCAGGCAACTTTAATACTGTAGACATCAAGGTATTACTAGACTAAACTCACAGCTGTATTGGCAGCAGTGTGTTGTATTACCTTGACTGGTGGAATTTGAACTGACCATTACGGGCCAATACATTATGGGCCACTATTCAGGGGCCACGAAGGGAGAGGTTTAGAAGCACTGTGTCTCAGTTGCCCATAGCCTTCCACTCAGCTCAATGGAAAAAACACACGTGAACGGTGAAGAAACCCAACGCTTTCCTGCGGAAAGACGGGTCCCATATGACATCACCATGTTGTAGGCATGGGTTGGCGATGACTGGAGGAGCATGCAAACTGGTGACCTCATGCACCATGCTATGACCTTTGACCCATAACATCATACAGCAATCAATCAGAATCATCCCAAAGCCAGGTACATCCACTGCAGCATTTGAAGCGGCTAAACCAAAGTGTGCAAATCAAAATGCAACCCTGACTCAGCAGGAAACACACACAAATCACTATAAAAACTCAATAACTTGGACGTTTGTCTGACTAATTTAATCACAGACTGCATTCCATGAAATAGATCAAACGGGACATTCAAGTTACAAGCTGAATGTCTGAAATGTCCAAAACATAGAAATCCCAAATCAGCCAGCTTGAAGCCCCCCACTCAGGTATGGGAGACTTCCCAATGGCATTGCCTTGGTGTCTTGATTAGCCTGCGTGACATGTGAAGCCCTGTGAAAGCATGTCCATGCCCCCTCAGGTAACGTTTTAGGCACAACAGCATGCAAACCAAGCCTGTAGTCTAAGATGTTAGTGACCTGATAAGATATCCACTATCAGTAGAGGCATGGTGAAATAGAATGACTGGATCGCCACTATCAGTAGAGGCATCGCGATACAGGAAGACTAGATCCAGTCATCATCACCAGGACACGGTCCTGATAGATGTTAAATACACCCTCCCCTTTCATTATAGTGATGATTTACAGCCAATAAAAAAGCCAGACAGCCAGACACACAGCCATGGACGGGCATGTTGCACGGGAAACAACCAGACACACTGTGGCCATGGGAACAGGGTAGTGGAGATAGGGAGACAGGCAGAGGGGCTTCTGGGTTCACTGTTGAATTCATACAATACAGGAAGAAGGAAAAAAGAATTGGCATGGATGGAATGGGCACACACACGCTTGCATACACACTCACACACGTGCAAATACACCCTCCCTAAGACACACACTACCATCCCTGTACTATGAATTGTTTATCATGGTATAGTGTGTTGAATATCAAGATAAGGAGACGGATGTTGTCAGTTTTTTAAAGAAATTATTTTACAAAACAGTATATTTCCCCTTGGAAAAAGAAAACATCTATTTGAGATGGGATCCTCTCTCTACTGCTCTTCCTTTCTCATCTCTTTTCTTTCTAGGCATATATATATATATATATAGGGATATTTCTTTCTTCTTCCAGTTTTTTTTTGCTCTGTTCTACCAAGTAGTTGTCATTGATACGGTGATGACAGTCACAATGCTGACAAATAAAAGGGACTTCTTCAAAGTTCCCTGTGAACTGAAACCCATCCCAAAGGTTTCTCTCTTTGTCTCATTCTCAATGTACCAAGATCCCTCTTCTTTTCTCCCTGAGCCACAGAAAACCCTTTCTGACTGGAACTTCTGTTACAACCGGAGAGGGACCAACATGAAATACAAATTCAACAAAGCCTTTAGTCAGGAGGTTTTAAGAAAAAATCTCAAAACCTGCAATCAAAATGCAATAGAGTCTCGGGGAGCTATAAAATAAATAACGCATTAATTATTCAAATGGAAATGCCACAGAATACAGTATATTACAGATTCCACCCACATATACAGCTATGGAAAGCAAGAGAGATCATAATCTGACTTCTATAGGCAACTCAACTCATCTCTGCCGTGGCGAAATGAAATGAAGTGGAGAGTTTCTCCTACGAAATTACCTTTCTGCCCGACAGGGGGTTTTATGAATAGAGATGAGAATGTCGCTCGAATAAATGTCTAATTTCTCCTCTAGAGTGAGAAGCTGTCATGAATTGGACTGGATTTCATTAAACCAGTCCATTTGGTGGATTTCCCAGGAATGCCTCACAGTTCTCTTCAGAAAGTCCAGTACATTCTCAACAGATAGAAAAGTCTGTAAGTCTGTATACTTACTTCACTAATGACGTTTTTTCTAATACTTTGAAATCTATGCTGAACATCTTAAACACAGACGTTGGGACCCTTGTGACGGTTCGACTTAAACTTCGGACAAACACGCAGGGTGTGGATCTAACTGTCCAGTGTGAACTCTAGCTGAATCTCAGACACACACGCAGGGTGTAGATCTAACTGTCCAGTGTGAACTCTAGCTGAAACTCAGACACACACGCAGGGTGTGGATCTTACTGTCCAGTGTGAACCCTAGCTGAAACTCAGACACACACGCAGGGTGTAGATCTAACTGTCCAGTGTGAACTCTAGCTGAAACTCAGACACACACGCAGGGTGTGGATCTTACTGTCCAGTGTGAACTCTAGCTGAAACTCGGACACACACGCAGGGTGTAGATCTAACTGTCCAGTGTGAACCCTAGCTGAAACTCAGACACACACGCAGGGTGTGGATCTTACTGTCCAGTGTGAACTCTAGCTGAAACTCTGACACACACGCAGGGTGTAGATCTAACTGTCCAGTGTGAACCCTAGCTGAAACTCAGACACACACGCAGGGTGTGGATCTTACTGTCCAGTGTTAACTCTAGCTGAAACTCGGGACACACACGCAGGGTGTGGATCTTACTGTCCAGTGTGAACTCTAGCTGAAACTCGGGACACACACGCAGGGTGTGGATCTTACTGTCCAGTGTGAACTCTAGCTGAAACTCGGGACACACACGCAGGGTGTAGATCTAACTGTCCAGTGTGAACTCTAGCTGAAACTCGGACACACACGCAGGGTGTGGATCTTACTGTCCAGTGTGAACTCTAGCTGGAACTCGCTGCTGCCTGCCGGGAAGTTGTGGTTCCAGCTGACGTTAGCGTAGTTACTGTTAGGCTCCACCGTCAGGTTCCAGATCACCCTCCCAGGAGCAATGCCTACCGGAGGGCGGGGTCAGGGGGCCGGGCGGGGCGGGGCAGAGAGGGACGTGTTACATCAACCACACACGCAAAGTTGCAGTCATACAGCGGTTCTAGTGTTAGGTTTGCCCTGTAAACTGTGGACTATGCCAGTAGAATTCTACGCCTTCAGGGGGGTGCCAACAAGGGAGTCTTGACGATCAATAAGTATGTCTAAGCCCTGATGGCCCTGATTTGTAATGGAGGTGTCCGGTAACCCAATGATCCCCTTAATAGGAGCTCGGCCTTGGGTCCTAACGAACCTCCCCCTTAAATGGATACGTGTAAGGTTCTCCCAGCCCGACGGAACAGCGCTGAGTTAACGGATACGTTCCAATACTATAAATTACTTAATTTCCTCCATCCCATCTCCAGTGAGATATGACAAGGTAATGAAGTGGTATATTGGAATACAGCCAGTTCCTCCAAATGCTTCCTTCCTCGTCGGGCGGGAGTGGCCAGTAAATCACCATTTCAAATAAGGTCTATTAATGTCATTCCCCGAGCATATTGGTTGTATATAAATGACACGATACCCCTTGAAAGCATCCCCCGGCCTCCGTTGTCGATCTATACTGACATCTATACTTCCAAGGAAGAAAGGCACTGTGCTATGGATGATCTGAAGGTAAAAACAGCCCCCCCCCCGGGTATGTACCCAACACATTCTTATCTGCCCTCTTGGTGCTGACCAGCACCACAGGAGTGGATGTAGCAGTGGTGGTGGTTGTAGTAGTAGGGGGGGTTGTAGTAGTAGTAGTAGGGGGGGTTGTAGTAGTGGTGATAGGGGGAGGAGCAGTAGTTGGGGTACTAATGGTTGTAGAAGCAGTGGTGGGAGGAGGAGGCGGAGGAGGTGGGACGGTTGTAGATGAGGAGACGTCGGTAGGCTTGACTACGCGGCAGGGGAAGAGAACACAGGGTTAAAGACAAAACACGTGGAATCACAGGTCAAACTCACGCGAAACAATCGAGGCACACAGAGAGAGTCAACGTTTCATGGAACTTCCCAGAACTCGCGCCGTTGACTCACACTTTAGAACTATTAGAACTGTACAGTTTCTCCAATTAGGTGAAGAAAAAAAAAAAAAAGGCACTGATCATTTGGCCTTCAGGCGTCCGAAAGTGGTTGAAAGGTAAACATTGCATTGCTTCGATACGATTCTAGATACGATGAATCAGGGACTTGGTATTCATGAACGATTGACTAATACACACAACCAATGTTGAAGGCTCTAAAGTAGAATAACAGTGCCCTCAAGTGATGAAATGAGGTCATGACAACCCTTGACTCCGTTACGTGACCGTGCCGACAGTCACAGGCTCTCTATAGGCTGTGTGGTGTCTATCAGAATGAACAGGAAGTTCTGGGAAATCCATATTTCGACCCACTATTGTTATTCCATAAGAGCCTTGCTTTGCCCAGCGCCCATTTCACACAGCGTCAGAAATCCCAGGTTCTCCAGGGAACAAGGAGGCGGGACCTGCAAGTGGTTCCTCCTTTTACCTCCCATCAGACTAGAGGGCAGTTGAACTCCTTTCCTCCTGCCACCCCCCCCCCCCCGCCACAAGCAGCATGCCAAGGAAAGACAACCATGTGAGGGGGAGGAGGGGCCTGGGAGATGCCAAACCAACAGCCAGGGATAGCATTGGCCACAAGCCATGTCAGTCAAAAAGCAGCGCATATTACAGGCCGTGTCAGTCAAACGACTGAGACCAGAGTAATTGCTTTCCTATGATCTCTTACCGGTGACCCCGTCGACACGGAGAAGCCGGGGGGGGGATTCGGGGCGATGCTCACCAGCCCACAAATAAACACACACGTATGAGATGGAAGCGTGACACTGTACAGCCGAAATGCAGGCAGAGGCGCGTGAGTGAATCCACGGAACACTGGATGGAAATCCATCCAAGCGAGGGTAAGCTTGATATCTCCCCCAGCCAGCCCTGTCCCCCCTGGAGATGTGCTCCCATCTCCCCATAGAGACGCAAGCCGGTCCCTTCCTCCCTCACAACACACCCACACCGCCCGCCACGGTTCAATCAATGCCA
Source organism: Novumbra hubbsi (assembly GCA_016801125.1). Classification (NCBI taxonomy): domain Eukaryota; kingdom Metazoa; phylum Chordata; class Actinopteri; order Esociformes; family Umbridae; genus Novumbra; species Novumbra hubbsi. Next base: position 45,695 of record JACXGK010002623.1, on the reverse strand, counting down.
ATGCCCGCTGGCGCCGTCGGCGGCTCCGTCCGTACGCAAGGTCCAAGGCTTGTGACGGACCGGAAATGATGTCATGATTCAAGTTGAGAAGTGCGCCATCAGGGATTCAGACATAAGGCACTACGCTACAGGTGATCCTAATTACAACTGCAGTCCAATACACGACCTTGTTGAAGCTGAGACTCCAAGGCTTGTAGAAATCTTACCAGTGTATTCACGTGTTTAGGGGTCAAGTGTTTAGGGGTCAAGTGTTTAGGGGTGTAATATATAGGAATCTTCTACACTCAGGAACATTGGTTTTAAAGGTTCTTGTGTTCCATACGGTCTAGGTCAAGTAGGAAACGTAAGGTTCTGTGGGTTTGTCCAATCCTTGAAAGCACACGGAGATGCACTTTTGAACCAATATATTATGACAAATAGCAAGACTGACAAATGACAGTCAAACAAGACATACAAATGACAGCCAGACAGAAAGATAAGACAGACAGGTGGAGGGCAGACAGGAAGATAAGACAGACAGGTGAAGGGCAGACAGGAAGTCAAGACAGACAGGTGAAGGGCCGACAGGAAGTCAAGACAGACAGGTGAAGGGCAGACAGAAAGACAAGACAGACAGGTGAAGGGCAGACAGGAAGTCAAGACAGGCAGGTGAAGAGCAGACAAGAAGTCAAGACAGACAGGTGAAGGGCAGACAGGAAGTCAAGACAGGCAGGTGAAGGGCAGACAGGAAGTCAAGACAGGCAGGTGAAGGAAGCCAGTGTTTGGTTGAATGAAGTTCAGCCCAGTATAGAGAATTTTGTCTGTTCACAATAAAATGCATGTGCTTTCTTTTTTGCTCTGTATCAAACCCCTATTTGACAGATTTATGGGTTGATCCCTGTCAGATAAAAACATTCTGAACTATCGCAATGAGTAGGGCGTGGTCGAAACATGACATAAAAACAATGCACAATTATTTGGAAAATAAAGGTGGCATTGTCATTCATTTGAACTGGACCCCGATATGGGTGAACAGATTTGAATAAGGGAAAAAACAGATAAAAAAATCTGAGAGACAATTCCCTTTACCTACACCTGAGTGGTCAGTACCTGAGCTGAAAAACTCTTCTGTTAACATCCAAGGAGAGGCAGTCAGAGAAGAGAGGTAGAAGATGATATGGAGACCAGGAGATAGGGAGACATACAGGAGCAAGGGAGAGACAGGTCAGAGTTGAAAGAGAGACAGGTCAGAGATGAGAAAGAGACAGGTCAGAGATGAAGAAAAGACAGGTCAGAGAAGAGAAGACATGAGTAAGGATGCAAAGCTACCAGTAATTTAACTTTAGAAATGATTCACAGTGATAAAAAACAGTTATTTATGTATAGTGTTAGCTTCCCATCACATGGTTTAAGAGAAAACAGCCTATTAAAAAAGTAAAAAATCTATGCAGCAATTATATTCAATTTACTCAGCAGCTCTCCTAACTATTAACTGCTTAGAATAACTGGCACAAGTTAGACACCTCAACATACATAAAATACATGAATAAAGAAAGGGATATAAATAAATCAGATATGAAATACCAATAATAATAATAATTGATGTAATAACATCATAAAGGCCTAGACATTACACAGACATAAAGAACCTAAAAGAATCACTCCTTGTGATTAGATTACATAGGTTACATAAAATCCTTGGTACTGGTTTTTCACTGGTAAATGTAGTTCATTGTAATTCCCTTTGCAACCGTTGTTGAGAGGAAGGAAAACAACAGTGAAAATTGCAGAGGCTGGGAGATAGAAAAGGTGTTAAACACACTAGGAAAGAAGAGAAAAACACAAGAGGCAAAGAGAACATACTGACACAAGATCGACAGGACAAAACAAAGCATACTACATGATAATGCACTCTCCAACTGATAAGTGCACTGTGTTAAATGTGTGTATTTGGTTGTTTGTGTATGGGTTTGTGCGAATGGGTGTGTTGCGAGTACACGGTGGGCATTACGTGTATTATGTGCAGGTGAACGTGTGCATGTGTGTCCAGTGTACTATAGAGGCACATGCGTGTGTGTGTGTTGTCAAACCCTTCGCTGGGCCAATGACCGATGGCAGGGTGTGTCTGGAGATACCGTCACTCCAAGCACAACAAGCTGCCTGAATGGCTGTCAGTGTGACAGAGACTTGTTGCTCCTGTAGGCTGCAGGCTGGAGTCTCTGGGCCAGATTGGCCTTAACTGTGGGCCCACTCGCTTCACACAGACGACTGTTTCATACGGTGGCAGAGCATGTCCAGCCCAGTTCCCAGACAGAGTAAGACTGAACCAGAAATACCACCTCATTTATCTCAAACATTTCTGACTACATTGTATTTAATGTCCGTCTTTTCCACCATAGTAAATATTTCCTACATTACCCAGAATACCAGTAATATACTAAAATACCAGTAATACCAGTAACATACCAAAATACCAGTAATAGACCAACATATCAGTAATAAACTAGAATACCAGTAATATACCAAAATACCAGTAATATACCAAATTACCAGTAATAGATCAGAATACCAGTAATAGACAAAAATACCAGTAATATACCAAAATACCAGTAATATACCAAAATACCAGTAATAAACTAAAATACCAACAATAGACCAGAATACCAGTTATAGACCAGTATTACAGTAATAAACCAGCATACCAGTAATAGACCAGAATACCTGTAATATACCAGTATAACAGTAATAGACCAAAATACTAGTAATAGACCAGAATACCAGTGATAGACCACAATACCAGTAATAGACCAGAATACCAGTAATAGACCACAATAAAAGTAAGAGGATTACTGAAGAAGAGAACATACTGCATCCAAAACAGCCTTTACCACTTACCTGAAGTAAAAAAGAAACAACGTACCTAGCAAAACGTTTTTGGTGTTTTTGTGTGAGTAAATCCCACACAAAAGTGAAACCAGTTTGTGCGTATGAGTAAGACACACGTGCCTGTGTGGATCTGTGTGTGTGTGTACGTCCACATGAATGTGTGCGTAGGAGGCGCGGAGGCGACTGACCCTCGTTGGCGAAGTGTGGAGACTCCACCGCTAAGACCTCCCCGGCGCCCACCTGGGTCCGGGCTGCCAGGTAGAACTTGTAGCGCAAGGCTCGGTCCGGGAGGCGCAGTGTGTAGGACGTCACGTTGGGAAGGACGCTCTCCATCAGCATGCGGCCCACGTGTGACCCGTTCACTAGAACCCAAGACCACAGCCTCCCATCATGTACCTCTATAATGATACACCAGACTAAAACAGTGTCAGGTCTAACCCAACGTTGAGGACTGATCAACGAGAAGGATTCCCCTGTTTGGTACTTAAATGGGTATCCAATCAGAAAAGTGTATTTGTTTGGTACTTGAGTGTGTATCCAATCAGAAGGACTCACCCGTTTGGTACTTAAGTGTGTATCCTATCAGAATGCCGTTAGGCTCCAGGGGTGTGTCCCACTCCAGGCGGATAGAGTCTGTAGTCCTCTGGACAATCTTCAAGGCCTTCGGAGCGTCCGGCACTACGTGATGAGAGGGACGGCACAGAGGGACAGGGTACGGATAGGGAGAGAAACATTGAGCGTTTTTCAAGGTTATTGAAGAGGTACAGCTTCTAATAAAACGACCCTGGTGTTCGTCACCAGCGAGTCATTGATGACACATACAGTAGTGGATACCAAAAGAAAAAGATATCGTTGTGCAAAACATTTAACAGGCAGAAGGCCTTTTTAAAAACGTCCTCAGGCCCCTCAACACGTGGGTCCAATCTGGACGTGGAAGATGTGACACTACCAATTAGTACACAATGAAACGCAAAACTATCCAAGCTCTTCCACTGGTTGACAACGGGATCTCCTCCAATCTCCGGCCCACCTATCAGTCCTCAGGCCACGGGGGGGAGAAAGGAGGAAGGTGAGAGGACTTTTACCCTAATGAGAGGAGCCAGTAGAGTCGTACAGCGAGGGCCGAAGGGTGTAGAAAAGTGACGGCGCAAAAAACGCACCCCACCCCCACACCCACCCAACCCGCTCCATCCCAACCTCACCTCCTTCCGTGGTCTTAAACTCCACGTGGTTGCTAGGCGGGCCCTCGTGGCGGCTGTTGGCGACCACCATGAACATGCGGTAGTGGCTGTAGGGATGAAGGTCCGTCAGTATGCCGGTCGGCTGGGCGACGGTGCTGTAGAACCCCTTGGTCTTCTTCTCCTTGTTCATGTGCAGGCCTTTCAACATGCTGGCCTCGCGCCAGAAATACACCTGCCGGAAGGAACACACACACACACAACACATTATCACCGCGCATTATCACCGGGTTGGAGAACCTGAACGGTGTGTGCTCAGTGGTGCAGCCCAGTTCTCACCCTGTACTCCTTGAACTCTCCCAGCACAGTGCTGGGATCTACTGGAGTCCAGTGGACGCTGATCTTGGTGCTGTCCGGTTTCGACACACGCAGGTCTGTGGGAGGAGCGGTGGGCTCTGGTGGAAAACGCACACAGAGGATCATCAGCGTGACCGTGAGGCTTTGCCCGAGTGCATAGTTTGTTGGTGTGCGTAATGCCACAGGGTCTTAGGAAAGCAACTTCAGTGGTATTCAAAATAGGCCATTTGCATAGAAACCTCAGAGCGGAGAAGTGCAAGCGGACACTGCATGTGGCATGAAAGAGAAACAATTGTACGTAGCTACGTTGCCTTTTATCTTAAAAATGTCTTCTGTTTGTACGGTTCGTATTTGTGCGATAATATGATGAGTGTATATCTTGCATGTGCACGCATGCGTGTAATTCATTGCATGGTGGGTATATAGTTTGTGTGAACATACTGTCCTCTCCAGAGTATCCTATGATGATGTTAGACTGAGGGCCCGGTCCAATGTCATTCTTGGCTTGAAGTTTGATGTCATATGGAACGTAGGTCTCAGTGTTGTGGACAACGTGTTTCGTTCTCATCGTGGTAACGTTACTCCAGTCTTCTTCCATATCCTTCCGCCTCCACCAGACTAAGTAGCGCAAGTTAGGGCCATTTCGCTCCGTGTCCAACAGGGGCTTGAGCAAATATAGAAGACAGAATGTTTTGTCTCACATTACTGATGTGTAAACTTTGAAACTGTGACGCAGGCTATATCCCCAGGGTGTCTGAGAGGTGTTCTAAATCTGGTTTGAACAAGCTTTATCAGTCCTCTAGTTGGAACTCCATCCACACAAATTGAGTTGCTGACTTGCTGTCAAGGGGTTATTGAAACTAATTGCTATATTAAAAGCTACCAGACCAGCCAACATTAGCCACTAAACTGTAATTGCTATTGGCGTCTGACATTGTATAAATATATCAGAGCTCTACCCCTGGTGACGTTCCATTCCCTAGGGCTATCAGAGCTCTACCCCTGGAGATGTTCCATTCCCTAGGGCCATCAGCGCTCTACCCCGGAGATGTTCCATTCCCTAAGGCTATCAGAGCTCTAACCCCCCATGGTGATGTTCCATTCCCTAGGGAAATCAGAGCTCTACTCCTGGTGTTGTTCCATTCCCTAGGGCTATCAGAGCTCTACCCCTGGTGATGTTCCATTCCCTAGGGCTATCAGAGCTCTACCCCATGGTGTTGTTCCATTCCTTACGGCTATCAGAGCTCTACCCTACGGTGATGTTCCATTCCCTAAGGTTATCAGAGCTCTACTCTTCTCTAGGGTTATGGGGATAACGCCAGTCAATGATAACCGCCCGTCACTCTCTCACCTCCCAGCTGATTTCCATGTTGTTCTTCTCGGTGCCCCATCCTTTCAGGTCACCGGGGACAGTATCAGGAGCTGAGACAAACATGGACACAAACAAGTCATCTCATTGGCTGAGACACCACCCACAAAACACGCGATGAAAACCCTGTCCCTCCCTGCCCGAGGGCAACTCACGGGCTGGACTAGTCTGGTATCGTTTTGAGGGCTGGCTGGGCCGGCTCTGGCCCACAGAGTTCACGGCCAGGACTCTGAACTGGTAGTTAATGAAGGGGGAGAGTTGCAGGATTACAGAGTTTATGTCTCCGGGGTAACTAGACAGGTTCTGCCACCTGCCGGGCTCCCAACGGTCCTCCTCAAACTGAACCACAAACTCTGATGGAGGAAGAAGTGAGACAGAAGACATGATGCAATAGGGTTACATGGGGTGGCAGGCTAGTGTGTGGATTAGTGTGCCAATGGGTGGAGAGGATTAGTGTGTGTCTATGGGTGGAGAGGTTTAGTGTGTGTCTATGGGTGGAGAGGTTTAGTGTGTGTCTATGGGTGGAGAGGTTTAGTGTGTGTCTATGGGTGGAGAGGTTTAGTGTGTGTCTATGGGTGGAGAGGTTTAGTGTGTGTCTATGGGTGGAGAGGTTTAGTGTGTGTCTATGGGTGGAGAGGTTTAGTGTGTGTCTATG
>JACXGK010002623.1:25182-39171 GCA_016801125.1 Novumbra hubbsi | reverse complement strand
TTTTGTGTGTGAGTATTTACGTGTAACAGGGCTGTTGTGGTCATTTCCAGGTATCCAGGTAAGTCGTAAACTGCCGGCTGCTAGGTCAGACAACTCCAAGTCCATGGGAGGGTCCGGACGATCTGCAGAGTGGAGGGTTGTAGGTTTAGACACTCTCAATGCACAGACCCAGTCAGACCAACTTACAGAACACATGTTCATGCCTTTTCAGACTGGCTTCTTATGGGAATTCGACCCACATAACTGGCAAAGTGTTATGCTATTACCAAGTGGAATTTACGGGACCTTCACACACATGGTAATACACGTATACAGTCCCTTAGTCATAAACACTATTACAGGTATACATACATCCACACATACAGACCCTTAGCCATAAACTATTACTGGTATACACAAACACTAAACACAGTTATTGTTATTTGAGTAAATAGAGAAATGAAGAAACAAGGTGTTAGGGAAGGACTCAAATAAAGTGTGTGAAAGAGAGAAGAGGTCGAATGGCCATGGATGTTACCTGTAGGCAAGGCACTAGACTGTGGGGGAGACAGGGAGGCATCCTCTGTGAGGGGGGTAGGGGGTAAAGGTCAGAAGTCAAAGGTTTAAGGTTAGTCTGTGAATTAGTACTTTCAAAAAATCCCCAAACTAGGCTACTAGAGCTGGTGTAGGGTAGAGTTAAACGTCAGTCCTTTGACTACAGCTGGTGTAAAGTGAAGTTGAACCTCAGTCCTCTAGACTGCAGCTGGCGTAAAGTGAAGTAAAACCTCAGTCCTCTTGACTACAGCTGTTGTCAATTGAAGTTAAACCGTAGCCCTCTAGGACCACATCTGGTGTAGAGTGGAGTTAAACCGTAGTCCTCAAGACTACTGCAGGTTTAGGGTGGAGTTAAACATAGATCTACTGGTATGGGGTGGGGTAAACCATAGTCCTCAAGACTACTGCATGTTTAGGATGGTGTTAGACCTAGATTGTGATTGCATGTCAGTTATGGTTAGGGGGCAGGAGGGGGATCTGGTCCTACATTTGCACATGGATCAATCTGCCCTGTGGGGCCCCAGAGAGCCAGCCAGGCTGATTGACCGCATACAACGATTAGTAGAAGCAGTCTGAGAGCGTCCATGAGTGACAGTCAAACATGCAGTACGTTCAAGGCACATTCATGTACTCTAGTCATTAAACCTAGAACCTATAACTATGAGGGATGACAATGTTAGGAAAATAAAGCTTTACTAGACCATAAATTGTTTGAGATGAGAGTGTAATATTGTCAAGTGTGTGTGCGTACCTAGCACGGTCAGGCGAGCTGAGGCCGTGTCCTGGTCGATCTCTGTTTTAACAGTACAGGTGTACACACCCTCGTCCCCCTCGTTAACATTGGGGATAGAGAGAGAATCCTCATCCTTCCTTAACCTACTGACATGGGAGGAAACGTTACTGGGTAACTGGCCTGTGACATGGCAAAATCTCAGTTCTACATGCTAATACATCACATGACACATCGGTTCTACATGTTGTTACATCGCATATTCCTTCTATGACATGTTATTACGTACCTGTTCCACGACATAACACATTACTTCGACATGTTTTTGGATCAGAGTTTCACGACACCACACATCATCACTTTATGTTATGACATCACAGTTCTATGACATCACAGATACTGACTATTACACATATTTGCAGCAACTACAGCTGTACTCATGTTCTCATGTTTCAATCATTTAAGTGGGTTTGTGGGTTTCGGTTGCAACCTATCCCATTCACACCATGAATAACAAAGTTACAATGTTGAGGCTTGTAAGACCTGGTAGAGACAGACTCTAGCTGTGGTTGAGATGGTGTTGTGTGTCATACCTCCATTTGAGAGACAGCGGCTCTTCATCTTTCAGCCAGGTAACAGTGATTGGCAGGGTGGCGTCAGATTTGACCCGGCAGTCAAAACGAGCCATGGTACCTCTGACTGCTGACCGATTCTCTGGAGCCCTGACGATACGGGTTGGTTCTGACACGCTCCCGGGAAACAACACACACCCAAACAAAAGACACACGTACGCATATTCGGGAAACTTAGTGGGATGACAACGAAAACCAATGGGATCCCTTATCTCTAACAAAAGTGGAATTCTAGAGGAATTCTAAACAGCTGTAGCTAAATCAGATGAGGTGGTTTAACAAATAAACAGGATGAATGCCAATGATCAATTCCTCACAAAATCACAATGACCAATAACGTCATCTACTTTGAGAAAAAAGGTGAGCCGTGACGGACGTTTTCCAAAGGAAGGACGATTACGTCAAAGGCGATTGTTAGATAAGGCACTTTTATCTCCTCAGTGACAAACCCGTCCGCTATTTGGCACAGAGAAGGAAGTCAAAGAATTGAGTGATGATTAGTAGCTGTCTAACCTTTGACCTCCAGACGGACCTGGATCTCCTCCTTGCCCAGTATGTTGTTTGCCACACAGGTGTATGTCCCCTGGTCCCCTACCAGGGCCCTCTTTATTTCCAGGGTCCCGTTTAAGTACGTCCTGTAATGACCCCCATCCAGACCACTGCCCTGGCCATTCTTAAACCTAGAAACACACACAGAAGGGAAAGAACACACTTCTTTTAGATTTTCTGTGGACTGGTAATAGACATCCTAAACACCTTTTATGAACTCACCAGCTAATAAAGATCCTAACAAAGTCTGATGAACTTACCAGCGTAACTCTGGCAGGGGAGAACCAAAGAATGGACAGTCCAGGAAGGTCCGGTTATTCTCAATCACCTTAATCAGCTGGTTCTTAGGTCCCAACATCCTGGGAGCCATGTCTGGAGAAAGAGAGACAGATAGAGACGAGAGAGGGAGATAGAGAGAGGGAGGGAGAGAGAGAGATAGAGAGAGGGAGACAGAGAGGGGAAGATAGAGAGAGGGAGATAGAGAGAGGGAGGGAGGGCAAGAAAAAGAGAGAGTAAGAAAGATTGAGAAGGAGAGACGGAGAGAGAGAGAAACAGAGTGTGGAGAGGCAAGGTGGAGAAAGGACAGATACGTTGAATCATTTACTTACTTGAAGTGAAGTGTCATTTTACAGTCAGAACTCTGTCATAACCATGCCAATGGTTATGTTAAAAACATTTGGTAATGGTGGGTACAGTGCTCCTGATCTAAAAGAAGTTAATGCAGAATGATACACCCTCAGATTACAAAATGTTTCTTGGTGGAAACCTTTAACGAATGTACTAGTTAGAATCATATACAGGTTTTTTGAAGCGCTGTATATTGAAGCCCCTGCAAAGAGTTATTTAAACAAGGTTTTACTAACTGTTTGGTAAGAATACATTAAGGTCTAGCACGGTGTATCCTGGTGACGTGCATAAGTGTCTTACCATTCACAAAATAACAAAATATATGTTGTAATATTTCTAAATATAAGGATCATTACAGTTTTGTGACCGTGTTACGACATGTAATGTCAGCCAACATAAAATGCTATGACAAGATTAAGTTATGACCACGTTATGACACTACGCCTCAAGTGTTACCACCTCATTTAACTAGGGCTGCAGCTCGTATCGTCGCCAGTCATAATACTCATTTACCCAGTATGCTGAGGAATGCGTTGGCCATCAGGTAACCGTGTTCATTGGAGGCATTACACTGGTACACAGCACTGCTGCCCGTCTGAACCGAGCTGAAGTAGATGTTGTCCCCCTTCACCTCCCTGCTGGGGTTGGGCAAGGAGCCTGGGGGACAGGAGGAACCGGGGAGGAAACGTCGGAGGAGAAAGACAGAGAGGAGTAAGTGAATGAAGGAGTTAAGAGAGTAAGATGTACTGCTGGTGAAAACTGGGTGGCAATAGTAAGTGATCCAACGCTGAGTGGGTCAACCCGTTCATCACAACACACGAGTACTGACTGACCCGTTCATCACAACACACCGGTAATGACTGACCCGTTCATCACAACACACGGGTAATGACTGACCCGTTCATTACAACACATAGGTAATGACTGATCCGTTCCTCACAACACACGAGTACTGACTGACCCGTTCATCACAACACACCGGTAATGACTGACCCGTTCATCACAACACACGGGTAATGACTGACCCGTTCATTACAACACATGGGTAATGACTGACCCGTTCATTACAACACACGGGTAATGACTGACCCGTTCATTACAACACACGGGTAATGACTGACCCGTTCATTACAACACACGGGTAATGACTGACCCGTTCATTACAACACACGGGTAATGACTGACCCGTTCATTACAACACACGGGTAATGACTGACCCGTTCTTCACAACACACGGGTAATGACGGACCCGTGTATTACAACACACGGGTAATGACTGACCCGTTCATTACAACACACAGGTAATGACTGACCCGTTCATTACAACACACAGGTAATGACTGACCCGTTCATTACAACACACGGGTAATGACTGACGTTGCAAAGAAACAGATGTGAACCACTCACTGTCACTGTCAATGGGTTCCCCGTTGACCAGCCACTGAAGGTCAGGTTTGGGATTTCCATTGACCCGACACAGCAGCTGACCGGTCTCTCCGGGAGCCAGCACCAGGTTTGATGGCTTGTCCAGCCAATAAGGAGCCGCTGTTGGGTAAATTAGAGGCCATTGTTCAGATGGTCAAGCCAACAGATCAAAATACAACGCCAGTTAACCCACACCATATCCTCCAGTTCTCACCTTTAACCAGGACGTAGATGGAGTGTCGGACGCTTCCCATCTGGTTGTTGGCCATACACATGTATTCACCTGCGTCCTCTTCTGACACACTGTCAATCTGCAGAGTCTTATTGAAATTCTCCAGCTTGACTTTCTGGTTCAGGTCTCCCCCCTTCTTAAACCACTTTATACTGGGGGTCGGGCTGAGAGTGGGAGAGGGAGAAGAGGGGGGAGATTGGGAAAAGAGGGGAGATAAGTGGGAAGGGGGGGTGGGAACAGAGGGGAGAGATGGGAAAAGAGGGGGGAGAATCGAGAAAATGGGGAGAGATGGGTGAAACGGGGGAGATGGGAAATAAGGGGAGTGAGACTGGGTGTCATTTTACTAGGGAAAAGATTTGAGCGGTCGGGCGTTTGTGTAGGAGTTTGGGAACGCGTGTGTGTGTGTGTGTGCTTCTCAGCCACTCACACTCCGGCGGCAATACACTCCAGCTGTAACTTCTCTCCCCTCAGCACCATCATGGAGCTGTCGGTTCCCGTGGGAGACAGGAAGGTGGGTGTGGTCCCTGCAACCTTACGAACTGGGAAACCCAGAGAAAAAGGTATAAACACAAACAGAAAATAATGATTATGTTCCCCTTGCGAATGATATTCACCCAACACCTTCATTCAAATAGTATAATGTATAATACCTTGGGTGTGCTGTAATATACTTTGGGTGTACTGTATAATACCTTGGGTGTACTGTATTATATCTTCGTTGTGCTGTTTAATACCTTGGGTGTGCTGTATAATACATTGGGTGTACTGTATAATATCTTGGGTGTGCTGTATAATACCTTTGTTGTACTGTATAAGCTCTTTTCAGCGAAATAAGACTAATTAGGTTCATTTCATGCTTCTATGTCAACGTCTCTGCCAAGCAAGGAATGAAATAGTTCATCTACATCTGCAGAATGTCAGAAGCATTGTCCTCAATTCGGAAGCTTTTCTCGTTTTCCGGTTTGTTCAGAAGAAAGCGCTAGCTGTTCTTTTCTCTCACAAGCCCTGGAGAGTGGCCATTTAAACAAGCCAAGAAACAAGAGCATTGAACTCCCACTTTCAGTGCACCAGAAAATCACAATTAAGAAAACAGAGTCTAGATATAAAGCTTTCCTCTCCCTCTCGCTCCAGTCACTATGAAGAGGCAACGGACATCATCTCCTGAGAAGGGAAGAGGGCTTCAGTGAATTCAAGAAGCACTTCAACAGTTTTTTCATTTCTTTGTTATTGTAATGTGATAATTTGATCTAATACCCCATTCCAAAAACAATGTGACACTAGGTAAAATAAATAAAAACAGAATGCAATGATGTGCCATTGATTTATCCATATTTTGATTTGGAAATAGTACAAAGACAACATATCGAAATGTTGAAACTAAGATATTTGATTGTTTTTAGGAAAATACATAACCATTTAGATTTTGAGGCCAACAACACATTTAAAAAGGTTTGGACAGCGGCATATTTGGGAACTGAGGAGACCAATTGCTGTAGTTGATTTATGATTTGCTGCTCAACCGTTCTGGGTCTCCTTGGTTGTATGTTTCGTTTCATAATGAGTTTTCATTTCACAATAAACATTTTCAATGGGTGACAGGTCTGGACTGTAGACAGGCCAGTTTAGCATGCAGACTATTGTAATGCTGTTGTAATACATGCATAATGTGGTTAAGCATTCTTCTTGCTGAAATAAGAAAGGCCTTCTCTGAAAAAGGTGTCATATGTTTCTCCAAAACCTGTATATATTGTTCAGCATTAATGGGGCTTTCACAGATGTGTAAGTCTCCAATGCCATGTGCACTAATGCACCCCTATACCATCACAGATGCTGGCTTTTGAAATTAAGGCTGAGAAGAAGCCGTATAGTCTCTCTGCTCTTTTGCCTGGAGGATGCTTTGTCCCCTCAGTCCGCCTTAAATGAGCTTGGGCCCAGAGAAGGTGACAGTGTTACAAGATCCTGTCTATTAATGATTTCTTCATTGCATGGTAGAGTATCAACTTGCATTTGTAGATGCAGCAATGTACTGTGGTTTTCAGAAGTGTTCTTGAGCCCAGGCAGGGATATCCACTATTTCCTAAATTTTTTCTGCAGTTTAATGCGGCTCCAGGCAAAAGCATCATAAGCGCCCATCGTTAGCGGCCACAAATTAAATGTTGCTTCCAATAACATTTTTGGGCCTTGTCCCTTGCGTCCTTTTCTCCAGATTTTTTGAATCTTTTAATGATATTACATTTTAGATAAGATCCCAGAACTATTTGCAATATTACATAAAGAAATGTTATTCTTACATTGTTGCAGTCTTTCACACAGTGGCGAATCCCTCCCCATCTTTACTTCTGAAAGACTCATCCTTTCTGGGATGCTCTTTTTATACCCAATCATGTTACTGACCTGCTTCAAATAAACCTAATTAGTTGTAAGATGTTCCACTAGGTAGTTTTTTAGCATTACACACCGTCGCCAATATTTTTCTGCCAATTTTTTAAACGTGTGCATATGATTTAAACCAGGGGTCTCAAACCGGTTCCACAGAGGGCCGAGTGTCTGCAGGTTTTCATTCTCACCTTGTACTTGATTAGTTATGTCACTGATTGGTTAGGTCTACCCTCATCTGGTTATTTAGGTCTGAACCTGGAACAAATTTACAGGAAAAAACTAAAACCTGCAGACACACGGCCCTCCGTGGAACTGGTTTGAGACCCCTGATTTAAACCCTTATAACTTTTACAACACCCCCACAGGGCTTTAGGCATTTAACTGTTGTTACCATTTTCTCCTGCCAATATTTGAACCGTACGTTAAGTCAGATTTGGGCATAAAATAAAATATTAAAAATAATATATTACAAACATTGAGTTGCGATGATACATTTCAAGACACAGTACTTACCTTTTAACAAAAGTATGTGGTTAAATAGAAAACGAATGACATGAAACAGTATAAAATCTAAAACAAAGTCATTTTGACCAACCCTAAATAGATCACTTTGAGTTAGAAAGTTACACATTACAGAATCCTTGCCTCAAGAGTGTTGGCTCTATACTGAACCAGCCACAAACAGCGTTAGATTCTTTTGTCATGCAAATCGTAACTGTGTAGGAATAAATCCCGTTAGCATCTCTGTTAGCATGTCCAGTGCTCTGTAAACAGACAAAGGCAGTGCTTGTGTTAGTGACACTTGGAGAGGGTCTCCTAAGGATTAGTGCAGACAACTGGAACAGAACATATGTACGCTGTCACCATGACAAGTAGCTAAGGTGACATTTAAGCCATGGCAACATGTAGCCAATGGCACTTCTTGAAGGATAGCCTCCCATGGTGCACTGCAATCCTGGGAGTAGAACTAGGCCTGGACCCCAAGGACCACGTAATCACCACTGCCTATGTGTGTGTCTGCGTGCGTGCGTGTGTGTGTGCTGCGTGTTTGTGTGTGTGTGTGAGAGGGAGATGGATTTGAGCAGAATTTTCCCTTTAACATATTATGTCTCTCACCCTGAGAACAAATATGTGCACATTTGCATTTGAATCCTCAGAAATATAAATGAATGTTGATTGTAACTATTTATGTGTGTAGTTAAATGATCTGTGTCTGCTCAGCCAATTACTAATACATGGGCCTCAGTCATCCTATGTGAGGTTATCTGAGGGTCCCTTTATAAAGACAGACACGCCCCCTCTCCACGGGCCCCTCCCCAGGGTGAGGCCTCTGGAAACATATGCCACTGGTTTGCCCTCTGGCTACGGACAACTGTGAAATGGGCTTTATGCAGTGGGACGGGATGAGCCTTACACTGTCTAATCCTCTGTGCAATGGCCAGTTCATCAGATGTGTCTGTTTGTGAGGAAGGCTGAGAAGGGATGAAGGAGGGATGGAAACTGGAGCCTACCAGCCTACCAGCCTACCTCAGCACCACACGTCCCTCAAGCCTCTGACTCTGTTTGGAAAAGCATTAATGCCGGGTGGGACATTGGTTGAGTTAAGGGACAAACTCAACTGGTCTCTTGATTAGCTATTTTTAGCAGCTGAGTTACTACATATGCAACAGGTCACCTTGTGAGAGAGGCAGTTACACAAGGATAAAGGACTTAAGGAGCCTTGGGCAGAGGTAAGTGTTCTTGAAGACATCAGGGCGGGTGAACAAACCACACCACACTTGAATTCAGTTTAGTTTAGATGAGCTAGTTGTTAAGATGGACAGTGTAACGTTAAGGTGCTTGCTAGTAAAAAGCCACATCCGTCTAGAAACCGTAATGACGACAGTACTCTGGGGAAAGAAACCACGAGCTGGGGACAACCAACTATGGGTTTAACAGGTCCATTGTTCTGACTGGTTAGCAGGCTAGGCTACATGGCTAGGTGTGTTAGGAAGCTGAAATAAGTACTGCTTTGACTGAAAAGCAGGTCCTGGACTGAACTCACCACCGTACAGGTCAGTGGAGTTGAAAGAGGAAGTGTCGTTATATGGCTCCTCTGAAAACACACACCAAACACACAAAGGCAGTCAGCATGAAGAACGACCACCACACACACACACCCACACAACACACACACAAACACACAGGGCAGTCAGCATGAGGAACAACCGCTACACACACACCACACACACACACACAGAGCAGTCAGCATGAAGAATGACCACCACACACACACACACACACACAGGACAGTCAGCATGAGGAACAACCACCACACACACACCAGAGTCAGCATACTAAAACACACACCCTCGTAAAATACAAACAGGATTACACAATGCACAAAATATACTGTTCATAAACCACCTAGAGATAATAAGATGATCAAATTTCTGAAAAACCCAGGAATCAACTTTTATCTAATAAATCTTAAAGAAAACAGTGGAAAGTGAACACAGACACAACTCCCTGAGAAACCTCAAAGTACTTAACATGTAATGCCACAGGGATACCTCTAGAGGGAGCCATCCCATATTGTAAATGACAAGTAAGCAGGAGGACCAGGCAATATAATAGATTGCCCTGTTTCAAGAAGACAAATGAACAAGTGAAAGGAGCAGGATTCCATTCAAACACTTTTGATGCTTTTAGTGATATATGGATGTGGGCATCAATAATAATCAGACAGGCGCTTAATATTTTGCATATTTCAATAAGGCACTAAGTTTTAAAAATGCATGTGTTCATTTGGAAATGTGTTTTGTTACAACACATGACCCGTGTTGTGTGTCCACTTACTGGTCTGAACTTTGAGTGTGTAGGGGTTCTTCTGCTGGATGGTGTGCGTGAAGAGGAAGCGCGCGTTGCAGCTGTAGTCTGTTTGGGAGTCCCTGGGCAGCACGTTAGAAAAGTACAGGTCCCCATTCAGACCCATGGACACACGCCGGTCCTGGACTATAGGGGTCATGCCTGTGGGGAGACGGGGAAGAAGAAAGACGGGGCGGGTGGAAAGGAGTGAGGGAGGGAAAGGGGAAGGAGGGAGAGAGAAGAAAGACAGGGTGGGAGGAAAGGAGTGAGGGAGGGATGAGAAATAGATGCATCATTTACAATTCATGTTTTCTAATAAACCGTAACATGATCTCATTTCAGGGGCGTCTCAAGACCGGACCAGACATGCAGCCTACATCTCATGAACCATGAGGGTTGTTTCAAACCAGATTGATACCAACCAAATAGCTGTTCCCAACATTATCTATTTCTACCATTATCTATTTCTACTGCCTAGGTCCGCTCTATATCTGTTCAATATCCATGTTGACCGCTAGGTGAGTTCTAGTACAATCTAGCAGTTCTATTGCACCAGCTACATCTGACCTAGTCTAATTGTTTTATGTCTATGGTGTCTTCTAGGTCCGGTCTAGTCTAGTTGTTGTATATCTATATTCCCAGCTAGGTTTGATCTAGTCTATTCTGGCGGTGTGGGAAAGGGACATGCTGCTTTTGGGTCTGAGGAAAAGGCTACCACAGTCCATATGATGATGCCCGAGGTTCAGTCAACACCCACTCGTTGGGCCAATGTGGTGGTAGTGTGTAATTGTGACAGGCCAATGGGCCAGAATGTTCGGATTGCAGTGTTATTTACAGTCATTTAGCATGTGCTCTTATCCAGAGAGACAGTAGTCACTGCATCCATTTTCCTGAATCCATTTTTTAGGTACAAAGCTATGAACACGGGGGTATGTAACAGTGCCACTGCATTCACATGATCTTTCACCAAAATTCTCTGCCCAGCTGCAAAGTTGCATACCAATATCTGATTTAAAACACTGTATTCAAAGAGAACCAATAATGTCTTAGTCAAAAGAACTGAGTGGGTAATGTGAGGAGAGGTGAGCAGATTCCAGAGGATATAGAAACACCATTAGCCATGAAGGACCATTTGACTCTGGGCTCTTAAAATGGCTTCTGTATGCTCTTGAGTTCTGCCCTCTAAGCTCTTCACCAAGCCGAGTCAGAGAATTGCACACACACACACAAACAAAAACACACACACACACATTTACAGTGGGTCAGCTGTAACACACTACAAGAGAAGAGTACAGAGTCAAAAGAATGAGAGGGAGAGTGAAAGAGAAAGACGGAGAACAAGAGAGAAAGATGGAGGACAAGAGAGAAAGATGGAGTACAATAGAGAAAAAGATGGAGTACAATAGAGAAAGATGGAGTACAATAGAGAAAGATGGAGTACAATAGAGAAAGATGGAGTACAAGAGAGAAAGATGGAGTACAAGAGAGAAAGATGGAGTACAATAGAGAAAGATGGAGTACAAGAGAGAAAGATGGAGTACTAGAGAGAAAGACGGAGTACAAGAGAGAAAGATGGAGTACAATACGGAAATATGGAGTACAATAGAGAAATATGGAGAACAAGAGAGAAAGATGGAGTACTAGAGAGAAGGAAGGAGTACTAGAGAGAAAGATCGAGTACAAGAGAGAAAGATGGAGTACAATAGAGAAATATGGAGTACAAGAGAGAAATATGAAGGACAAGAGAGAAAGATAGAGTACTAGAGAGAAGGATGGAGTACAAGAGAGAAAGATGGAGTACAAGAGAGAAAGATGGAGTACAAGAGAGAAAGATGAAGGACAAGAGAGAAAGATGGAGGACAAGAGAGAAAGATAAAGGACAGGAGAGAAAGGTGGAGGACAAGAGAGAAAGATGGAGGACAAGAGAGAAAGATGGAGGACTAGAGAGAAAGAGACAGAGGCCCCAGAAGAGGGATGTGACCAAAAACATAAAAGCAGGTGACTGAAATGAAATTTGACAGCCCTGTAGACAGACAGCCAGCCCTGTAGACAGACAGCCAGCCCTGTAGACAGACAGCCAGCCCTGTAGACAGACAGCCCTTTCGAAAGACAGGGAGACAGACAGACAGTCGCGGAGGCAGAGGTAGACTCACTGCTGTTCATCCAGAAGGTGAGAGGAGGAGGTAGTCCTGGAGGAGGATTGCAGGACAGGACCAGAGGAGAACCTTCAGTGAGGACCACAGGCTCTAACACCTCCTTGGGCCACAGAGGGGATTCTGAGGGGAAGACATATTCATATATTAATTATCATTCATGGGCAAAAGATAGATCTTATTTTATTAATGATCAATTATTTGAATGAATAACAGAACCAAACAAGGAGAAAGAGAAAGGGTCTGAAAATGACCCAGAAGACTGCAGTATCCTTCATTTCACATGACAAACAAGATATTAATTAAGCACAAATGTCTGGCAACCGATCTGCCTCAAAATCGCTGCTCATGCATGAACACTTCTCCTTACTGGAGACTCGTAGAAGTGTCTTGTTGGTTAATGCTGTTCCACGGTTGTTGGAGGCGAAACACTGGTATTCCCCCTCATAGTCCTCGGGTCTCCCTCCACTCCGGAAGCTAATCTCCAGCGTTCCCGATCGCTTCCGCATTGTCACCCGTGGATCCTTTCCCACGTTGAAAAACTTCCCGTTCCGTCGCCATGAGAACCTGAGTCACCGTGGAAACAGAAAACACCAAAACGGAGTCCGCTGTCATGGACATTCTGTTCTCTGTAAATCCAGTACAACATCCACACTGGTCTTAATCACCACCTGAACATCCTTGACAAACTCTTTCTGCTCTAGATTATGTAATCTGTTTAATGGTTCTTTATCTCAACCAGTAGTACAGAGATTGGCACTGAAGCCAGATTAAGCCTAAACAACTCAGAAATAACAAGCACTTTTAGAAAAGACCAGGAATGCTTTTAGAGCCAGGAGAAAAATATGTATCCTGTACCACCACCTCACGAAAATCACATTCTCAACTAGCTATCAAGTTAAAATGAATACAGCAAGTGGTTACATTACTGCTAGGTTTGCTGTTTTTACAATTTTACTGTAATATATATATATATATATATATACTATGCTTTACTGTAGAAGAGAGGAGAAAATAGAGGACAAGAAAAGAAAGGAGGAGAGATGAGGAGAGGGGAGAAGAGTGGGCTGGAGTAGAGGGGAGGCCGGTCCCATAGCTCTGTCTGTAGTAAGCAGTACGAGCTGGCCGGTAGAACAGGACCAGAACAATGCCTCTCTATGAGGCTGTATGGAAGCCAACAGGACTGATTGGGACTGAATGAGTGAGTGATCCCTCTCTGAATGATTCATGAGCATGAACAGTCAACTGGGCGCATTATTCTAGCACAATTACTTTCCTGGGAAGCCAGAGCACTGTGTGTGTGTGCGCGTGTGTATAAACTGTGTGTTTGAGAGAGAAAGCGGTCGCCTGAGTTGTGTGTATAACAGTTTGTTTTTGTTGTGTGTGCTACGTAGACTCTGAATGTGACTTGATACAAACAAAAAGCACCCTTGAATGAGGCCTCTGTCCTCAGATGCCGGGGCCTGGTTACATAAACATAGGTCACGACGCGCGTGCGTGCGCTTGTGTGTGTGTGAAATGTCATCTCATAGCCTCACGCCATTTGTTTTATGTTTGTCCAGGGGATCTATGGGTGAAATTAAAGCAAACGTCTAGAAGTGAAATGAAAAAGATAAACGTCTGCATGCGAAAGGGAAAACATCAATGATGTGAAAGAGATAGATATGTTCCGGTCATGGTAGAACCAGGGGTTGGACTGGGTCCCGGGTCAGGGTAGATGTTATAGAAGAGACCCAGGGGTTGGACTGGGTCCCGGGTCAGGGTAGATGTTATAGAAGAGACCCAGGGGTTGGACTGGGTCCCGGGTCAGGGTAGATGTTATAGAAGAGACCCAGGGGTTGGACTGGGTCCCGGGTCAGGGTAGATGTTATAGAAGAGACC
>JACXGK010002623.1:0-25082 GCA_016801125.1 Novumbra hubbsi | reverse complement strand
GGGTAGATGGTGAATAACAGACATAGATGGCCCCTTGGCAGAACAATGATAATCTGGTCTATTCATGTGTATACCTTATTAATGACTGTCACCCTGTATAACTGTCAGAACCTGAAAGAGACCACAAGGGGGGAGGAGGTGGGAGGAGGTGCAAAGTGACAGGAAGACACAGGGAAAACAGGACAAAAGAAACCCAATAAAAACTATGAGGAATGACAGAATATGAGAGAAAGAGAGACAGAGAACAAGTGGATCCACTCCTCCAGCCGAGAGAGGAGCAGGGAGGTAACAAGCTGAGAGGAGAGGGAGGCGATGGGATGAGAGGAGGTCTTTGTGTCCAACTCACGTTGGCACAGGGTTTCCCTTGGCCTCACACTCAATGATGATGTTATCTCGCGGGTCCACAATGTAGTCCTTCACCGCCTGTTTCACGATGGTGGGAGGCTGCTTCACTGGAGGGGGAGATGGAGGGGAGGCGTTCAGAGGGTATTTAGGAGGTATTCAGGAGGCCCCTGGCTAGATGCACCCTCAACACACGCACATCAACCTTCCTTAGTTAGCAGATCCCAACAATTGTCACTTTTTGTTGGTTTGGTTTTAATGTGACTTCATGCAATTATATTGTTATTATAATGACACGCTCTCGATAAAATAAATATGTATTTTTTTTTTTATTATATACATATTTATCTATAAAGATGGATTTCAACCACCTCGGTGCCAATAGGCGTTGCTCCTGATCCTTGAGGGCCAATGTGTGTGTGTGTGTGTTTGTGTGTGTGATTGTTTGTTTGTATGTGTGTGTTTGTGTGAATGCAGGCTTTCATTCTAGTTGAACTATTAGATACCTGGCGGACCTAATTATCAAAAGAAAAGACCTTGATAAACGAAGCCTGGTGTTTGTTTAGTGTTCATCTGAACGCATTGCACCAGACGACACACAACTCCCATTAGGACACACAAGCATCAGGAATATCCTGGGCTGAATGTGTATAGATGGTTGGGTTCATTGACTCTGTGGACTCCCTCTGGCCTAACAGCTGTGCTCACTCTTGAATCCATATTTAATTGGCCATTTAAGCCAGACTATTCCCCACTGTTTCTTTGGCCTGCTCCACTTCTAGATCACTGAGCACCAGGCCCTGATTCTGCTCATTCTGCCACTTCACTGACACCACACAACTATTCCTCGCCAAGATGTGATGAAATGGGAGATAACAAGTGTGTGTGTGTGTGTGTGAATTCTTAGAGGCAATTTTCCAAGACAGAGTTCCCTAGCCAAGATGGAGTCTCCATTAGAAAGGAGGAGGAAGAAAGGGAATTCTCCCATCTGTGTTCCAATGGACATTTACCACAGAGCTTTTTAAGGTAAGTTGCTTTCATAGGGAAAATAAAACCTCCTGTAGTTTAACCGCACGAAGACCATAACATGACTACGCCAGTATTGTATCAGCACCCCCAGAGACAACGCAGCACTGTCCAGAGCCAACAGAGGACAAAATAAAGAACACTTACATTCCTGCTGGATCTTTGCTATAGTCCCAGCGATGGCAAGGGGGGGAGGAAAAGGGGAGAGGGAGTGAGAGAGATACATGGATGTTGATGTTAGTAATATTAGCGGGTTCATTATATCTGCGACCTGTAGGAAGACTCTACCGTACGACGGTGAACAAGTTATGGATGGTAGTGACAGTTCTATTTTAATTGAGTATGCATGCCATCAAGCTCGATAACAGTAACAATGTTATTCTACCAAGAACTGCTAATGTTATTGAATCGTTATATCCATGTTAGCTGAAGTGCATTTGTTACTACAAGGATGGTGAAGATGTCCCGAAACAGGTAAGCATAAGCACAATCAAATGCAAAACGTACCTGTTGACGGTTTCAACGTCAGGACAGTGTTTCATATTCAGCACGGAAGCAGTGGAGATATGGAAAGACACATGCTTGTTATAGACTACTAGCATTATGTAAGATAACACGCTTCCAATAAAACTAGATTTGGGAAAATCTGTGACACCAGTTAAATAAAGCATGTTATCATTACATTCAACTTTATCTTATTGTAAATGAAAGAAGCATCTATCAGTGACCACAACAATCCCATTCAGAATATGACTGTACATCCATAAAGTGTTGTAACTCTCCATGTCTCTGCCCTGTTAATGGTCACAACTGACATCCAGATGTCGGATCCTAATTTGATATGTATATTTTAGAGCGGTGCATGCTCAAGAGCGATTGGTGTGTCTGCACGATTCAGCATGTGTGTGTGCGGTGTGTGTGTGCGATTGTGTTTGTGTGTGTGTGTGTTTGTGTGTGTGTTTGTCTGTGTGTCCAAGGCTATGCAGCGACAGCTGCCTATTGACAGACGCACAAACCAACCCCCCACTCTTACATTTAGCTAGAATGATTTTCATATCGCCACAAAACCGTGACACACTGGAGGGGAAGGGCGAACCCTTATCAATAGAAGTCAGCATAGGCAGCTCAGGGGAGGGATTGGGAGGGACAGACAGATAAACCCTTCTCTCCACACCTCGCAGAGACAATATGTCCTGTTCAACTCTCAGGAGAAACTGAATAATGATGGTGCACAAGGATGTGAGCATAACCCTAACCCTGTTTATCAATCAGCAGGGCTGAAACAACACACAGACACACAGACCCTGACTCCCTTTTACCATGTTCTTTGTGTCTGTCTCTTTCACTCTCTCTGTGTCTGTCTCTTTCACTCTCTCTGTGTCTGTCTCTTTCACTCTCTCTGTGTCTGTCTCTTTCACTCTCTCTGTGTCTTTCTCTTTCACTCTCTCTGTGTCTGTCTCTTTCACTCTCTCTGTGTCTGTCTCTTTCACTCTCTCTGTGTCTGTCTCTTTCACTCTCTCTGTGTCTGTCTCTTTCACTCTCTCTGTGTCTGTCTCTTTCACTCTCTCTTTGTCTGTCTCTTTCACTCTCTGTGTCTTTCTCTTTCACTCTCTCTGTGTCTGACTCTGTCACTCTCTCTGTGTCTGTCTCTTTCACTCTCTCTGTGTCTGTCTCTTTCACTCTCTCTGTGTCTGTCTCTTTCACTCTCTCTGTGTCTGTCTCTTTCACTCTCTCTGTGTCTTTCTCTTTCACTCTCTCTGTGTCTTTCTTTTTCACTCTCTCTTTGTCTGTCTCTTTCACTCTCTCTGTGTCTTTCTCATTTACTCTTTGTGGCTGTCTCATTCACTCTCTCTGAGTTAGTCTCTTTCACTCTCTGTGTCTGTCTTTCTCTTTCACTCTCTGTCTGTGACATTCACTATCTCTGTGTCTGTCGTTCTGTCTGTCGCTTATGTCCCTCTCCTTCTGTCTCTCTCTGTCCATCTATCTGTCTCTCGTGGACTTTCTCTCTCTCGTCTTTATATCTTAGTCTCCCAGGTCGTCATGTGTTTGGAGAGGTCACAGGGTTATGACGGTATTATTTTGCTCTGTGGGGGGGCTTTCCTCTCGGCCTGCTAAGTGTTTGGGTGTGTATGCGTGTCCTCAGTCTGACACTAATCAATAGAGCTTCCTGAAGCCAGGGGTGAAAGGTCGTAGAGTATAAAGAGGGGAAGAGGGCGCCGTAGGGGACGATGAGTTGGAGCCTACAGAGGTGATGACATCTGATGTCTGTGTGTGTGTGTGTGTGTGTGGTGCGCGCATTTAACGGCAGCAGAGCTGGTGTCCACTGGGCTTCATCTCAATCAAATCCTTTGTCACAAGGCCATTGTAGGACATTCACAGCTACCATACTCCTGTTTCTAACACACAGCCAGAATGACAAGAGATAATGCACTAGTTCTCTTTTCATTTGTGTATTTGTTTCCACAGGAGTTAGTCAAATGGAACATGGAGTCAGGAGCTATCATATTCGTCATAATGGCTTGGTATGGAAAGATTATAGTCTGTGTGGGTGTGTGTGTGTGTGTGTGCTCTTAAGGCTTTTGTGGTTCTTGTATTGATGTTTTCTGCTAAAATCAATAAAGGGCAATCAGAGGTGAATGGTGATGAGAAGTCAACCAAATGTGAGAAACTGGAACCACCCACTCTGATAGGGTTATCAGATGTTCTTGGTCTATATTTTAACTGTGCATTCTAACAGCAGATTATTCTAGGTTGGTAAAAAAAAAACATTCACATTCTTTATAAGCCGTGTAAAAACTAAATTAGAAATCCATTCCAGTTGGTGGAACACTTGTCTATGGTTAAACAAAGATGGATTGTCTTTAGATTATATGGATTTAATTGATTTACCGTCAGAAACCTTGGTTACGAGAACACTTACGTATTGTGTATAGTTAAAATAACAGATTGAATAAAACGTTGCCACGCGTTGCAAAAAAACACTGATTCCTCTAATAATCCTGTTTAGATGAACATCTGAAATCAGGCTACCTGAATTGACTCGGATGCATTTGAGGCATGGCCTTGTAAATGGGTTCATTTTGTTTTATAATCATTGGGTGGGTCACTGGTACCAAACATGTATGAGAATGATATGATGAATGGACATACGATCAAGAGGAACCTCAATAGCAGAGGCATCCTGCCACAGCAGCAGGACAAATGACATCACAGACAGGGCACAAGGCCCGCCCTGCGCCAACATCTCTCCCTTCAGATTGGCTCTCCTCTCCTTTCACAACTCCTGGTCGGCTTCTGATATGTCTCTGACCTGAGAGAGAGGAAGACAGAGTGACAGTGTTGATGTCCTACATTAGCAGATGAGGCCCTGGTTCCCTAGAGACAGCTGCCCAGAGACAAGCTCCTTAGAGGAGGGAAGAAGCCACTATACACATTAACGTTATGCAGACCAGTTGCTTCCCAGAAGGGGACCAGCACTCCCATTCTGCTCTATTAGAAACAACCCCTGATCCTTCACGGTCCAACCAAGCCACCACCAGACCGAGGGGACCAGAGCTCAGACTAGGGAACTAGCCCTGAAACTAACCCCAAATAACCCAGCCCACAAACCTCAAATAACTCAGCCACTTGCCCCAAACACCCCACCCACTAACCCCAAACACCCCACCCACTAACCCCAAATGTCCCACTTACTAACCTCAAACACCCCACCCACTAACCCCAAAAACCCCACCCACTAACCCCAAACACCCCACCCACTAGCCCCAAACACCCCACCCACTAACCCCAAACACCCCACCCACTACACCCCACCCCACCCACTGATGTAAAATGACAGCACAATATAAGACGAAACCGGAAAATTGTAGATTTTCCGCAAAGACAATTTGACACACACGTTTGAACACAATCTCTGGTTCACACAAACACATCCATACTGTAATATGCACACATTAATCACACACACACACACACCATCTGGTAGTATGTCAATGTAATGCTAAAATGCCTAATCTGCCCCCAGAGAAGAGGACATTCTATTGGCTTCATCACTTAACACAGATGTGCATTCACTAATGAACTGAAACACAAATACAGACACAATCTCTAGCTTTGCAACCTTAACACCATCAAAATTCTACCTTAATTACTGAGCTCCTGGCACTCTATCAAAATGCATACCTGAGTACTACCATTCTTTCAAGAGGGCTCAAAAGAGCATAGTTAAAATGCTATATTGTCATGGTAACATTCATTTATATATTCCTCTACTCTCTCATGCACACCTATCTCCCCATCTTTTTTCTCTTTCGCCCTTCTCATCCTCTCTCCCTTCTAATCCTCTCTCCCTTCTAATCCTCTCTCCCTTCTAATCCTCTCTTCCTTCTCATCCTCTCTCAATTCTCATTCTCTCTCAATGTTCATCCTCACTTTCTTCTCATCCTCTGTCCCTTCTCATCCTCTCTCTCCTCTGTCTCTCCGTGTTCCCCATCTCTCCGTGGGTTTCTCTCGTGTCACGTTCAAGCCAGTGTAACAGTTGTACCTACAGAATGCCTGTCTCCACACTCCTTAAGTTAGTAACGGAGAAACCCAGTCATGAAGGGAAGCACACACACTGACACATATACATAAACACACCACACACACATAGGCAGACACAGTACACGCCCGCTGGACTGCCTTGGTGGCAGTTTTTGCTTGGCTCAGCTGGGGCTGTATGGCATATATGGGTTATTGGTGATTCCAGGTGACCTAGCACAAACACACACACACACACACAGGTGACCTCATAGACACACAGTTTAAAGGAGCCCCCAACAATCAGGCCAGGCCTAGTTCTGTCACCAGGGCCTTGGGGTTAAAACCTGGGCCTCAGCTACCCTGCTGCCTCTCCAACTGGAGTGGTGTGTGTGTGTGTGTGAAAGTGTGTGTCCTCCATGAGAATTGGACAGCATGTTTCAAGTGGAACAGGGCCTCCACACACATGGGAAATACCCCCCCCCCCCCAACCCCAACTGGTGTTGCTGTGTTCCTGCAGGACCTCCCATCTGTTAGACACAACACCCTCTGTAGAACAAGAGCCTAGTTCACTAATATGGGATCACAGAGGAAAGCCTTGGATGTCTTTGTACTTCTGGAGAACAGCAGAGACGGTCTTTACTTTAGATCTCTTTGGTTCAAATGGTAGGGACTCTCCTGTTCTGCATAGCCTGGATCCAGGTCTGTTTCTTCTGTATTTCTGCTTGGCCTAGTTCCAAGTCTGTTTCTTCCGTATTTGTGCTTAGCCTGGATCCAGATATGTTTCTTCTGTATTTCTACTTAGCCTGGTTCTACACTGGGTCAACTTCTTCAGTTGTTCTGCTTGGCCTGGTCTCGATCTTAACATTATGCACTACTCTGGGATGTGTGTAAAGGTAAAGGTACTGTTATGGGATAGTGTAGTGAAGAGACAGGGCAGAGGAGGTGTAGTGTGTGTTCAATGGTAAATGTTAGCTTGTGTGTCAGTGTGTATGTGTGTTGAGGGTTCATCATTGCCTGTCGGAGAGGGTTAATGAAGCACAGCCAAGTGCGTAAACACTCAATAAGAAGCCAGCATTGTGAGGATGACCCTTGGTGCCCGGGGCTAAGGGTCAAGCTCCTCTTTTACTTCCTCTCTATTTCCTGTCTGTCTCTGCCCTGTTTCTCTCCATTTAATATCTCTCTCTCTCCATTTCCTGTCTCTCTATTTCCGGTCTATCTCCATTTCCTGTCTATCTCCATTTCCTGTCTCCCTCCATTTCCTGTCTCTCATTTTCCTGTCTCTCATTTTCCTGTCTCTCATTTTCCTGTCTCTCATTTTCCTGTCTCTCATTTTCCTGTCTCTCATTTTCCTGTCTCTCATTTTCCTGTCTCTCATTTTCCTGTCTCTCATTTTCCTGTCTCTCATTTTCCTGTCTCTCCATATTTCCTGTCTCTCTCTATTTTCTCTCTCTCTATTTCCTCTCTGCCCTGTCTCTTCTCCTTCTCTTAGTGGCATTGCCCTCGGCATTGACACAGTAACTGTCCCTGCCTCCATCTCTCCTCCCTCGCTCCCTCAGTCCCCTTCTCTTCCCCCAAATCAGGCCAGAGGCAGCCCCCTGCTTCAGCTCTATAAATACCCAGAACCCATCACACACAATTTCCCTCAGTCAGCCCCCAAAACCACCCCACCCCCAACCACCTACAGATACATAGTATCTGACACAACTCCTACCTCCAAATGAAATAAACGAACACAATCCTTCTACCTCCAGATGAAATAAACTGACACAATCCTTCTACCTCCAGATGAAATAAACGAACACAATCCTTCTACCTCCAGATTAAATAAACTGACACAATCCTTCTACCTCCAGATGAAATAAACGAACACAATCCTTCTACCTCCAGATTAAATAAACTGACACAATCCTTCTACCTCCAGATTAAATAAATTGACACAATCCTTCTACCTCCAAATAAAATAAACTGACACACTCCTTCTACCTCCAAAATAAATCAACTGACACAATCCTTCTACCTCCCAATGAAATAGACTGACACTCTCCTCCTACCTCCAAACGAAATAAACTTAATTTCAGATTAAATAAATTGACAGAACTCTCCTCCCCAACAGGCCAGACAGACAGTCCCAGACCAACAAACACAACCTTGACAAACAGAACCAGACCAACAGACAGACTCAGACAGAAAGATTCACAACCAGACAGATAGACCTCCCCAGACGAACAGATAGACCTCCCAAGCAAACAGATAGACCTCCCCAGACAAACAGATAGACCTCCCCAGACAAACAGACAGACCTCCCCAGACAAACAGATAGACCTCCCCAGACAAACAGATAGACCTCCCCAGACGAACAGATAGACCTCCCCAGACAAACAGATAGACCTCCCCAGACAAACAGATAGACCTCCCCAGACGAACAGATAGACCTCCCCAGACGAACAGATAGACCTCCCCAGACGAACAGATAGACCTCCCCAGACGAACAGATAGACCTCCCCAGACGAACAGATAGACCTCCCCAGATGAACAGATAGAACTCCCCAGACAGGCCTGGGAGGCAAAGAGAGAGAGAGGTCTGGACTAAGACCAGTTAATAACAAGCACACACACACAGTTCCAATGTTTCTGATACTTACGTTTATGTGTCAACAGTATCCACGGCGTTCCCACTAATTCCAACAGCCACTACTCAGACCTGCCAAGAGGGAGACACATTTAGAGGAACTCATTGAGCGATAAAAGGAAAACCAGGTGTGTTAGAAGCTACAGACAGCCAACCGTTTCTATTCAAATCTGCTGACACTAAACTAATCTTCCTACATGCTTGAACGCAGGTAGACAATCTCTTTGTATGACTGAACGCAGGAAGACCATCTTTTGTATGTCTGAACGCAGGAAGAATATCTCTCTGTATGCCAGAACGCAGGAAGACTATCTGTCTGTATGCCTGAACACAGGAAGACTATCTGTCTGTATGCCTGAACACAGGAAGACTATCTGTCTGTATGCCAGAACACAGGAAGACTATCTGTCTGTATGCCAGAACACAGGAAGACTATCTGTCTGTATGCCAGAACACAGGAAGACTATCTGTCTGTATGCCTGAACGCAGGAAGACTATCTGTCTCTATGCCTGAATGCAGGAAGACTATCTGTCTGTATGCCAGAACGCAGGAAGACTATCTGTCTGTATGCCTGAACACAGGAAGACTATGTCTTTGTCTGCTTGAATGCAGGAATACAGTAATGGATGGAATATCCCGCTATCACTACACAGGATTCGACAGATTCAATTTATCCTTCTGGATGTGTGTGTTTCTGTGTGCACGTCTGACACAGAGCCAAACACACTGTTCCTGAATCTGTGTTGTTTCAGTGTGAGAGACAGACTGCGTGGCCCCAGGTCTCCACCAAGCTCACCAGGGAGACAGCTGGGAAGCGCAGAGCTGAGACCCAACCAAATGCCAGAGACTCCAACAGCCCAGCCTCTTTCTTCACCTCACTGTTCAAAGTGCCCTGAGGACGGCACACTGAGTGAGCACTGTGCACAGAAACTCACTGCTGGATGTAGACACACAAACAAACAAACACACACACACACACACACAAACAAACACACAGACACACATTGCACAAGATGCCATGTCTTGACTATAAGCAAGACATGCCTTTTCTGCCGATTCCTTGGTATTCGTACCGTCACACGCTTTGTTGAAAGTCCCAATGAATCTTCTTAAGGGCTACATAACACTACATGGATTAGTGCTCATAACGCTGTTAAGTCGTGGATATGACATTTCTCTTAGACCTGGTGACATAGAGTCCACGTGGACTGAGCAGCTGTTTGGGCGGGGCAGTGGTTTTCTAGGTTAAGTGGCTAGCATGGCCAAAGGGCCCAGCCACGGTGCCCTGGATGGGTAGGGAGTTTACAGTGCTAAGCAGGCCGCAGTACTACTGTAGTATGACTCTAGTACTACTCTAGTTTTAGGGATAAACACACAACCCCTCAGAGTGGACTGGTGCTACAGAGACAGGTATGACACACACTGCTACGTGTGTGTGTGTGTGTGTGTGTGTATGGGTCCTCAGGCACCCACTCTGTCATACCAGACTGGAGAATTAAGACAACAACACAAGTCATGGCCCTGACTTAACAACGCCACAACCAGAAGAGACAGGTTAGGGAGACAGACAGGGGACAGAGAGAGAGAGACAGGTTAGGGAGACAGAGGACAGAGAGAGAGACAAGTTAGGGAGACAGACAGGGGGACAGAGAGAGAGACAGGTTAGGAAGACAAGAGGACACAGAGAGAGAGACAGTTTAGGGAGACAGACAGGGGGACACAGAGAGAGACAGAATTCCAACTGTCTTTCTGTAGGATGACACATGCAGTGCGGAAACACACGTGTGACTCAGAGATCAGTTAACGTGATCCCAAACAGATGGTCAGCACCTCCAGCAAGCCCTCCTCCTGTCATCAACCATCCACTCACATCATCCCCTTTCATTCCTCCAACCTCCACCCCTCATAGAACTCCACCCCACCTGCTCCTCCGTCAAGTCCTCCTCACCTCACTCTGGCGTCTGTACGTCACGGCCGTGGGGGTGACAGAGAATTACTTCATCATGGCCCTTGACACAATGCATGTGGATTTGGAGCCAAAGAATACTAAAAATAAAAAATAATAATGCTCACCCCCTTATCGAGATCAGCATGTCACAGTAAGGGCATCCATTTTCATTCACCCACAATCCCAGCATTTCCAGACCCATGCATTACCAGCTGAGTTAGCAGGGGCAATAACTCATAATAACGCGCCCTAGTTTCAGACTTCAGATCCTTTGATCATGATTGAAAAACGTTCTCCCCAAAGTAAGTTTTGCCCTGCCTAAGTAACCCATAATACAAAACAATCAACCAATCAACTGAGGTCATCAGCAGTGAACTTGAGCATGAAGCTTAAGTCAAAGGACCGCAGCCCAGTGAACTGTAAAACAGTCTACGAGGGACCGAGATGTTTGATGTCAGCCGTCTTACGGGAAGTACTAGGCTGTACTTCATCAGTGAAACCAGCGAAGCCTATAAAGACTTTGAAGAAAGGTTTCCGTAGAGATTGTTCAATAGTAGAGAAAGACTGAGAGACGTGAAAAACCACCCAGCCAGCTAAGCAGGAAAACACAGGCTGTGTGGAGGGTCCAGGAGAAACCCTTTACCCTTACCCTTTACCCTTTAACCCTTACTGTCCACCCTTGCTGTCTTGCTAGGTGGGCTCTCATCTCCACGGGGATACCTGCTCTCCAATGCCACTTGAGGGCGGAGTCACTGGCTTGCTGCTGTCTGTCCTTTGCGCCCCTCGAGCAATTGAAATGAACTCTGCTGACAATACTCGGCCCTCATAAAAGGGTGGTTGCGGTTAGTGTGTGTCCCTTTGGCTGATGCCTGGCAATGTGGGTGGATTGATTTCTTGCCTGTTGGGTCCTGTCCGAGGCCTCCCTTGGATAGGGCCACAGTGTCACTGGACCCCCCTGTCTCAGACCAAAGTGTTTATGCTGCTATATTATTGTGCTGGGGGAGCAGGGCTAGTTCGCCTCCATAACTCTATGTTCTCCTCCTTAACTCTAAGAAATGCACTCTTTAACAACTCTCCTTGTCTCCCGGTGTGGTTCAACTTAGAAGGACGTGACATCCTTCTAAGTTGAAGGACGTGACGTCTCGGCCTACACCTGTGGAGTAACAGGCCCAAAAGACCTTGTCCCGAGCCCTCCACAGCTCATGTGAATTTATTAATTATTAGCAGTATTCTTAATCACCCTGCACAGCCACTAGAGGTATGGCCACCCCTTTGAGCCTGGTTCCTCTCTAGGTTTCTTCCTACAATCCGGCCCCATAGGGAGTTTTTCCTAGCCACCGTGCTTGTTGCGTGTTGTTGCATGCTCACTGGGGTTTTAGGCTGGGTGTTTTTGTAAAAGCACTTTGTGATAAATGCTGTTGTAAAAAGGGCTTTATAAATACATTTGATTGATTGATTGATTGAAGAGAAACACAGGCTGTGTGGAGGGTCCAAGAGAAACACAGACCTCCTAGATAACCAGCCCCAAAATCCACATCTACAGAGGTTCCTCATATTGGCAAAGATCTAGGTCTTTCTAACGTGAAATAGTAACCAATGTTGTGCTGACCTGCCAAAAAAGAAAGCAGAGAGCAGCTGTCCAGCCACCACAGTTGATGAAGCCGGTTCAACCCTTGATCTTTTCTTTGGTCTCAAAACACATAACGACACAAAATCATGCATTTCTAATGAAACATGAAGTTGCTGTGCGTTGGTGTGCGTTGTAGAGTAGGAAAACAGTGTAGAGTAGGAAACAGTGGTCCAGGCTATCCGCTATAATCCCCCAACACAACGTCACAACCCCCCCCCAACCCGGTGTAGAGAACGGGGCATAGGAGGGACAGTACAGCAAATGGTAGTGAGTAGACAGTAGTATTTACTGACCCAAGTAACAGTAAGACGGAGGGGATGAAGGATCGAGAGGATGACGGGAGGAGCGGATGAAGGACTGGTTGCCAAGTGCAGGGAGTGTGCAGGGAGCAATGGTTCTACGCTGCAGATTGACCTAGTTCGAATGGGGAGGAGGGGAAATGAGGAGATGGGTTAGGAAGGGGGAAGGGACAGGGAGGTGAGAGGAGAAGACATGTGAACAGTCTGTGTGTTGTAGTCCTCCTGGAATTGGAAAGTAGGGAAGAAAGAAAATCTAGGAGCGACAGAGAGTGTGTGTGTGTGTGTGTGTCCGGCCCTGAGGGGGACATGAGGAAACATCAAGCCGCTCCATCCCAGATGAATCAATCCCATGGCTCCTGCAGGGAGGCCAGCTAAAGCCCTTCCTGTGTCCTACTGGCCGGCTGTATGAGCCTCGTCAATAAATGATGACCGGACCCCCAGCGGCTACACAGGGCCCCTAACAGACGAACACACACATGCACTCAGGGGCCCACACACGCCTGTACACACACAGATACACTCGAGCATGTCCTATCTATACGGGACACAACAGACACTTTACACGGTTCATCACTTACACTCTGGACCCCCCCCCCCCCAAAAGGAAACACACACACACGGTAAATATATGAAAGAGGAGAGTAATGTAAACGTGATCTCCTCTACGTCCCTGTCGCATGCTTTTCAGCGTCGATGAAGAACAAAAGCGCATATTTGTATTACCCTCTGTGAACTTCTGCATATCATGCAAGTGTGAAGAAGAAAAACATAGAGAGGCATGACTCGACTACAGGATTCCACCAGACGGTGACATTTATTCGAATGAATACAACTGTCATACTATACCACACGATACTGTAGTAATTGTCACACTATACCACAATATACTATTGTAATAGTCACACAACACCACACTATACTACATTAATAGTCACACTATAATACACTATACTAAAGTAGTAGTCACACTATATAGAAAGTTGTTTTGCATAATTCTTCTGCATGAGTTGACAAACATTTTTATTGTTTGAAATAAAGTCACCACTAAGCTGTGCCACTACTAAAATTAAGCAATTATGTATACATACACACACACAAAGGAAAATAGAAGTACGAAACCAGGCGGCATGTTTTGACTGCTAGGCCAAACACCTTGCGATGTGAGGTGGAGACACGTCTTGACCCAGTAGCAGACCAAATATACCAACAGCATGACTAATAAGTCCTCTTGCTATGGCAACACTTTTCTGAGAAGCCAAGCCATTCTCCCATCACACTCACTGGTTTAGGATTACAGCCGTACCGACTCGTAGAGTAACTTTACAATAGATGAGGATTACAGCCCCACTGACTAATACCGTGATTGTTTAGTAACTCTACAACGGATGAGGACTTCAGGCATACTGGGTTCTGCAGTGGTTTAGGGATGAAGGTTAACTAAAGGATCTTAAAACTGTGTGTGTGTGTGTGTGTGTGTGTGTTGAGCGGGGCTTATAAAAATCTAATAAAAGAGAGGGTTTGTCTGGCCACCGTCTGACTCAGTCTATCACCTCCCCCTCTCTATCTCCCTCTAGGTTTTCTCTCTCCCTGTCTCACCCCTTCTGCCTCCCTTTTTGTCTCCTCGTCCCCCTCATCTCTCCATCTTTCTATTCATCCACTTTACCCCCCCCACCCTCCATCTCATCCTCCTCTCTGAAAAGTAGCACACCAGCTCATTATCACATCTGGGTCTCCCATTCTCCCCCCCGCTCAGCCCTCCTTCCTCATCCCCAGTCCCACCTCGCCCAATAGAGATAGCCCTGGTCGCCAAGGCTCCTTAGCAACAGCTCCACCAAGAGCGGGCTAACCTCAGCGGTGGGGCGAGGCTAGAGGTGTGTTCCCCATTATCAAGCCCCATCATCTCAGGCGTGTGTTTCGTGTGTGCATATTTACGTGCACAGAAAAAAAAACTCTCCGGTAGACTGAACAAAGAGGGCTTCTTGAACAACACATTTTCTTTGTCTCTTAGGAAGAAAAATGTCTCTCTCTCTGAAAGGCTATTTTACAGCATTTACAGCATTGACATAACAGCATTAATAATGATGCTGATGACGGCATAATGTGATACTGTAGTGTTCTCTAAAGAGGTGATCATGCATAATGAATGAATAGTATTTATTCTACGCCTTCCCCTGAGATTAAAGTAGTATATTTTCTACTTCTACTTCTCGAGACGTTACAGTATTATTTACTTTACTACTCTTCAAGACATTACAGAAGTATCTATTCTACTCCTCCAGACATTAGAGAAGTATTTATTATCCTCCTCCAGACGTTACACAAGTATTTATTCTACTCCTTCTCCAGACGTTACACACATATTTATTCTACTCCTTCTCCAGACGATACACAAGTATTTAGGAGGATATTGATAGTTTAGACAGTATGTCCATATGCATGTTCTCTGTGTGGAATGCTGAGGTCAATAAAAGGCCAGTCATGAATACATAATGAAGCTCCCACAGAATATGCTGCTGTTCAATTTAGAGGGACCCTAACACACACACATTTACATGTAAGTAATTCAATACTGGATAAGAACGTCTACTAAACATGTAAGTGTGTGTGTGTACAATGCTGCTATATGTGTGAGTGTGTGTGTGTGTGCAATGCTGCAAGGCCTAATTTTACCATGTTGGCCCGTCTGCCTGGTGATTAAAGCCATTCTGGGTGGCTGGTGAGTTCTGCAGTTTTCCGCCTCCTGGGACCTCATCCTCCATCTCCCTCTCTCCATCTCCCTTCCCTCTCCCCATCTCTCTCTCCCGCTCTCCATCTCACCCTTCAGCAACAGATAATTTTTCAGATGCATTTCGTTTGATTCAATCGGGAGCCTGGTAGCTGTTACTTCCTCTGGGGACAGACAAATCGTCTCCTTCCCACAATGCTCCTCTGCTATCGCTCTCTATCGCTCTCTTTTTCTTTACTACCCAGAATCCCCCTCTGCTTCCGCTCCTTCTCCCTCTCCTCGTGTCCTGCCCACAATGCTCCTCTGCTTCGCCTCCTCTCTCCGTGACAGGCGACAGGGTGGAGCGGTTAGAGTCCCTAGGGACTCTGGTGCTAAAACACTGATATGAGCGTGCGTGTGTGTCATCATTCTGTCCATCTGCGGTAACCGCAAATTGGTTGAAAGGAGTGTGAGAGTGTGTGAGCATCTGAGAGCCTTTGTGTGTGTGCATGGATGTGTTGCATTGTGTGATTGAGTGGACGTGTGTCAGTGTGTTTAAAAGAGCTGCTGACAAAGCCATTAATTAAAGGCTCAGAAATCTAGCAGGAACATAATTAGGAGCAGCAGAAACTGACCCCTTGAGCAAACCCAGAGGCTCTTCCCCCACCTCCCTCTGAGATTTTGTAAGGCCACCATTATTATGCATCTGTACACACCTGTACCAGCAACTCAACTACCATCAGGCCAACTAGGATTGGCATTCTGTGTTGTTTTTACTGATTGTCTGTCCTCTGAAATGTGTCTTCCCAAAGCAAAAAAAGCTGTATACTATTTTGGAACCACCTATATTGTACTTTATTACACTAAATAAAAGAATAAGTACTATTTAAATAGTAAAAGGTGTACATCATTTTAAAATGTATCTACTTATTTCTTAATTTAGTATACCTGTAATCATGATTGAAAATAGCAATTTAGTACCCTATACTACAAATCTATTTTAAATATGTTATACATTTGAAATGCGTTGGGAGTCCATTTTTAATGCACTAAAATTACACATCTGGTCATGTATTATCAGTACACTAAGGTACAACATAAGTGGTTCCAATATAAAACACTTCAAGTATACTGCTTTTCTGTCTTGGCCAATAAGTTATCCATGTGTTCACTTTTGGTCAGGATGTCAAGACCAATTCTTCATGGATGGAAGGTAATACTCCTAGTAATTTCCTTGATTGGATTTGTCGTATAATATGATTTTCCATAAACCATTGCCTTTGTGTCCTTTGTGAGTTTGTACGTCAGGCCAACAGCAAATACGATCTTAATTAGAAAGGGGAGGATTGTCACACTGATATGGAGGTCACTTATCAAAACCTAAAAATCCTTCCCATTCTAACAATGCCCTCATAAAGCAAGTATTTGAAAGGACGCTTAAAAGACCTATTCTCGAGACAACGAGAAGACATTTACAAGATCGGACAAACCCTCACAATACCTACATATCCACCCACACAAGCACACATCATTGGTGCTCTTTCTATCTTTTTGTTACCAAGTCCGCGGAAGGTCATAGAAAGGTTCATTCAGTTCATTTATTTAACAACATGAGTACTGATATTAGGATACAGTATGTCTAGTTAATTTCATATAATATATAATAACACATGATATTAGTTTTATTTTTCAAAAAGGCACTGCTTGAACATGGAAACATTAAACATTTGTCCCTCAGACTTGTCATTGCATGTCTATTTCACTGTTCAGGAAGGCAGGACCCAGACACAAATAACACACTTCCTTTTATTCGGAGGCTATACTTCATTCGGAGGCTATACTTCTATAATGATTTGATAATTACAAGCACAAACATAACATCACACAGTGACTCACACGAAACCCTAGGACAGGAGGAACTATAATAGGTTAATAACGAGGGGCTAACAAAACACAGGTGGAACTACTTAAAGAACATAGAAACAGAACAAACAGAACCAAAATACATTGAACATAAGAGGAACAACCGGCACGGCACAGGCCGTTATAGTCTACATCATGGACATGCTCACCAAATGGTAGAGTTTTAAATTAGTAAAGATTATTGTCCTTCCTTTTACTCAAAGTCAGTATAGTGACTCTGTAAACCACCATGGTCAGTATAGCGACTCTGTACACATCCAAGGTCAGTATAGTGACTCTGTAAACACCCATGGTCAGTATAGTGACTCTGTAAACAACCAAGGTCAGTAAAGTGACTCTGTAAACAACCATGGTCAGTATAGTGACTCTGTAAATAACCAAGGTCAGTATAGTGACTCTGTAAACATCCATGGTCAGTATAGTGACGCTGTAAACAACCAAGGTCAGTATAGAGTGATTCTGTAAACAACCAAGGTCAGTATAGTGACTTTGTAAACAACCATGGTCAGTATAGTGACTCTTTTGACAGACATATCAATGGGCTAGAAACGGCAGCCTTTGTAATTCTCAGCAGCTTATATTCATTTAAAAAATAATAAAAGTCAAAGGCATTTTAAGATATTACAACTTTAAAAAAAGACAATTTCTTGTTTACTTGATGTTTCTAAACATGGTTGCCAGCTGCCATTGATATTTATTTATGTTCTCCCAAACTGCATTGCCAAGATAGAAAATCCTTCTAACAGGATTAAGACAACACACTGTAAAAGGAAAAAAAACGAAACAATTAACGCAATATATACAAAATGGTTGGGATAACATTTGAACAATGTATTGCTGTTAAAGCAGTTTTGGCCCACAGGCCAAGATTGACGTCAGCCTATCGTAGAGCTTGGTTTGTAATCATATGAAACAGAAAACAATACAACAATTGTTCCAGAACAATAATGTATAAATGGTAGTCACCAGCATAATCCCATTTCTCGTTTCATGGTGAACACATGGACCTTATGGAGCCAGTTTGGAGGCAATGTCATTTAGGCCTAGAACAGGACCTGGCTTACATAATGAGTACAATATACTGTTGCCATGACTAAAATCATGCAGATAAATGAACCGTGGTCTATGTGGAAACGTCTGAAAATGTTGCCTAACAGTGGGACAGTTGTGTGGTTGCCAGACAATCTAAATGTCACTGTAGCCTTTAATGACAACTCACGAAATATAACAAAGGCTAAGGTTGGGTGTAATAAAATAAGATTTGATCTGTGCATTTACAGTCAATCTAAACCTGCTCCAGACACCAGTGTCAGCGTTATTCCAGTTTTATTCCCGGTGATATTTCCTTATCTGCAGGCTTCTCTGACCCTGCCAGGTCCACAGCTCCAGAGACCCATCAAAAGTGCAGCATGTGTGTGTGCGTGTGTGTGCCCATGTGTTGGTGTGTATGTAGGTAATATTGTAAGTCTGTGTGTGTCCTAAAGGCAGAAGGGGGCAGCTACAGTTAGTCATGAGGACAGGGGGAGGATAATATATGCGCATGCTGATGAGCTGCTCTTTCTTAATGCTAACTGTCTGTTTGACTTAAATAACATCTTAAGACTTAGATCTTCCCAAGCCTATCTTAACAGACGGTGGCCAGAGAAGCTAACCGTTGGCATCGGTTCCTCTTAGACACAATAGCATTACCACATGACCACTCTTAGAGCTTTCATTATGGTCACAAAGTGACTGTCATTAGCATAACTAAGATTAGTTCTAAATTAGTAGCCTAGCAGATCCCGTCTTGGGAGACCAAATCCAGACTATTTTGTTTACCCTCCACCAACCTCCCCACGACAGCTTGAGACGTTTGTCAGAGATAAGAGGGTAAGGAAGAGAACGTAAAAGAAAAGAGACAAGAATAGAAGAGCAGATAACAGACAACTGCAGAGAAAACACCAGACAGAGTTGTCTGTGGCCATGCCAAACATTGCAGTATGAAGAATCTCCACATTGTCTGTCAAAGCCCCTTCTGTCACTTGGCATCAGGTTACCCCAGGAAGGCACCAGGTTAAGCCAAGAAGGTCCCTGGTTACACCAGGAACACACCTGGTTAGGCCAGGAAGGCACCAGGTTACGCCGGGAAGGCACCAGGTTACACCGGGAAGGCACCAGGTTACGCCAGGAAGGCACCAGGTTATGCCAGGAAGGCACCAGGTTATGCCAGGAAGGCACCAGGTTACGCCAGGAAGGCACAAGGTTACGCCAGGAAGGCACCAGGTTACGCCAGGAAGGCACCAGGTTACGCCAGGAAGGCACCAGGTTACGCCAGGAAGGCACCAGGTTACGCCAGGAAGGCACCAGGTTACGCCAGGAAGGCACCAGGTTATGCCAGGAAGGCACCAGGTTACGCCAGGAAGGCACCAGGTTACGCCAGGAAGGCACCAGGTTATGCCAGGAAGGCACCAGGTTAAGCCAATAAGGTACCTGGTTACATAAGAATGCCACTAACACCCACACACAGGGTTAATACACACAGATGGAGTCAGGTAGGGTAGGAGTCTGGTAGGAGTCTGGTAGGAGTCTGGTAGGAGTCTGGCTCATGGACACGTCATCTGCTTCCCCACCTGGAAAGTGTAGACTTCCAGCATCCCGCTATCATCACAAGTTAACTTGCTGTATCAGAGAGTTACCAGGTAATGGGCTCCCTCTCTCTGAGGGTTCCCTCTCTCTCTGAGGGCTCCTTCTTTCTGAGGGTTCCCTCTTTCTCTGAGGGTCCCTCTCTCTGATAACTCCTTCTTTCTGAGGGTTCCCTCTCTCTGAGGGCTCCTTCTTTATGAGGGTTCCCTCTCTCTCTGAGGGCTCCTTCTTTCTGAGGGTTCCCTCTCTCTTTGAGGGCTCCTTCTTTCTGAGGGTTCCCTCTCTCTTTGAGGGCTCCTTCTTTCTGAGGGTTCCCTCTCTCTTTGAGGGCTCCTTCTTTCTGAGGGTTCCCTCTCTAATTGAGGGCTCCTTCTTTCTGAGGGTTCCCTTTTTCTCTGAGGGTCCCTCTCTCTTATAACTCCTTCTTCTTGAGGGTTCCCCCTCTCTCTGAGGGTTCCCTCTTTCTCTGAGGGCATACACCCAGGACAAACAGAAGGCTTCCCTGTTGATACTCAGTGGCTGCTGTCACACTGAAGCCAGGACTGAACTCTCCTTGGCGTTTTTGATGCATTTGGTGTTTTTTATTCCACTGATGGGTTTATCCAATGACACACGCACACATGCACTCTAGCGCACAAGCACACACACACACACACACACACCAACATGACGGAAGTGAAACGCTTAACGGGTGTTGTGACATAAACACACACACGTGGTGAAAAGATTAACTTTACACGACAGAAAAGGAGAGTCACCAGTGGCAAATCTCTGTTACATAAAACACTGGGTTTATGGCAGGGGTGGAGAGATGGAGAAGTGGAGGGGTGGAGAGATGGAGAAGTGGAGGGGTGGAGAGATGAGGAAGAGTGATGGAGGGGTGGAGAAGAGGGATGAAGCAGTAAAGAAGAGGGATGGAGAGATACAATGGGGGAGAGGAGATGGAGAGACTGAGGGGGTGGGGGTAAAGAGATAAAAGCGAAGTGGTGGATGGATGAGGGAGGATGGAAAAATAGAGGGGGAGAGATGGAGGGTTGATAGATGGAGGAGGGTGGAGAGTTGAGTGGGTGGAGGGCCACAATATGAGAGAAAGACAACAGAGCCAAGAGATGGAATGAGCCAGAAACATGGAGAGGATGACTTAAATAAGGTAGATAATGACTTAGATGAGGTAGAGAATGACTTAGATGAGGTAGAGAATGACTTAGATGAGGGAGACAATGACTTAGAAGACAAAAAGAATGGAATGGATGAGGGAGAGAATGACTTAGAAGATTGAGAACATGGAATAGATGAGGGAGAGAATGACTTAGACGAGGGAAAGAATGAATTTAGTGGAGGGAGAGAATGACATAGACGAATGGGAGAATGACTTAGAGTAGGGAGAGAATGATTTAGTGGAGGAAGAGGATGACATAAGAGGGAGAGAATGACTTAGAGGAAGGAGAGAATGACTTAGAGGAAGGAGAGAATGACTTAGAGGAGGGAATAAATGCCCACAAGATTTTCCATAAAGATTGAGTTGCCTCTCAGGACTGCTAGATTGATATACACAGTCTCATCTCATCCCCTCCGTCTATCTGAAAGACATTTGACAGTCCTATAGGCAGAATATGCTCTGATCTGCCCCCAAGGGTTGGAGGGGGGATGGTCAGAATGATATGAAGGCCTCAGTCCAAACATTAACAGTGAAAGGCCGTCAGAATCCATTAGGCCTCGCCTCTGTCCTCTTCTCTCTGGCTACGTTAACCTCTTCCTCACACAGCCTGGGAACAAAGGGAGGAGCTCTCTCTCTGATGCCTCTCTCCCCCCTCTCCCCCTCTCTCTCGTCCTTCTCACCCTCTCCTCTCTTACTTTCTCCCACCCCCCCAATTTCTCCTCTCTCTCTGCGATCTCCCTCCCCTCCATCCCTCTCTTCACCCACTCCTCTCTCCATCCTACTCCCTCTCTCTCCTCTCTTTTTACTATCACTCTCCCCCTCACCCTCTCTCTCCCTCCCATTCCTTCTTTCTCTAGCCTCCCTTCTCTTTCTACCCTCTCTGCTTACTTTCTCCTTTAGCTCTCCTTTCTTTCCATTTTCTTTTTTCACAATTTCTCTCCCCTCCTTTTGTAAATTAGGATTACCCCCTACTCCAACACAATGTAAATTAGGATTACCCCCATCTCAAACACAATGTAAATTAGGATTACCCCCTACTCCAACGCAATGTAATTTGGGATTACCCCCTACTCCAACACAATGTACATTAGGATTACCCCCTACTCCAACACAATGTACATAAAGATAACCACTTATTCCAACACCATGTACATTAGGATTACCCCCTACTCCAACTCAATGTACATTAAAACCCTACACACACCCACTTGATATACATTCCACCCCCAGAGTCCTAGCCTGGTAACACTCTGTCCTTGTGTTGTTTACCAGAGACAAAGCTTACTCAACAGCATCAATGTTATAACACAACCTCAAGATGACATTGGCATGACTACAGACAGATGAAGGCTCCGGTTCTGCTGAGTTTGTGTGTGTGTGTGTGTGTATGCAGAAATATTTGTTGGTGCCTGCCTTTGTGTGTGTGTGGGGGTGTGTGGGTGTGTGTATTTTTTTTATTTCAATGTAAAACAATATGTGTAGATATTTCAGTGTTATTTTTTCCAAACATATGCAAGTGTGTGAAGGTGTAATGAATGCTCATCTGAAGGGTGTTCTGACACCAAGCGCTGTTAACTGTCAGACGGTGGCTCAAAGCTGGGAAACTGCTCTTGTTAAAACCCTTCTAATCTTACTGGAAAAGATTGTCATGAGTCCAGTGAGAGTATCAAAAACGCACCCCGTCACAGCTAAGAGGAGTGTGAGGTAGTACTACCATACACACCAGGTCAAACTCTCCCTGTCTCTCTGAGCTGACCAGGAGGCTGAAGCAAACACACAACAAGACAAACATCAAAGGTCGGTAGACCAGTTCAAACGGTTCCAATTGCTCAGGGAGACAAACTGTTAATCGTAGAACTGACATTTCTAGGAAGCAAGACAGTGTAGCCTATGAGGTTCCACCAGGCTCACACATTAGCCACAATGAACAAAAGACATGGGCTTACAGAGGGGTTCAGTACACAGCTCTTGGCACAAAATTTGCAAATTACATTTCAGAAAGTCACTGTCACTCTTTACTCTTGGCAAAGCATGGGTCATGAAGCATACCATATTCAATTATAGGACAGTATTATAGACAAAGAAAAATCATTCACACAACCCAGAACACACAAACTAAGAGACAGAGGGGGGAAGCCATAGTAAGTACACACGTACACACATACATACACACATACATACATACACATACACACATACACACATACATACACACACCAAGAAAACTGACAGACAGATAAGCAGAGGGTTAAACAGACCAAGAGACAACCAGACCGACAACCAGACTGACAACACAGACAACCCGACAGACAACACAGACAACCCGACAGACAACACAGACAACCAGACTGACAACACAGACAACCAGACTGACAACACAGACAACCCGACTGACAACACAGACAACCTGACTGACAACACAGACAACCCGACAGACATCCAGAAAGACAACCAGACTGACTGTTAAAGAAAATGATAAGCAGCAGAGACAGGAACACTTGAGTACACTGACATGGTTCTTAGAGCCAGCCTGGGGTCCCAAACACACATCAGTACCAGCAATTCATAGTGGCAGACACTTCAATTGTTTTGTTTGTGCGTTTGTGTGCATCTATAATATACCATACTTATACCATGTATACATATATATATATATATATAAATAGAGAGAGATACAGAGAGAGGTTTTAGAGATCTTCCTGAGGACAAGCTGCGTGTCCTTTTAGGAGAGAACACAGAGAGCCGTGTATTAGCAGCACAGTATGTTGTAGCATGTCTCACATTGAGGGACAGTGTCTGACCACAACACACCTGTCTCACTGTTACACCATTGTCACAAATGATTGATAACAACATGTATATAATGCAATATGTTAAGTTCCCTGATGTTCTTTGTTATTAATATTATTTTATATA
Source organism: Novumbra hubbsi (assembly GCA_016801125.1). Lineage (NCBI taxonomy): Eukaryota > Metazoa > Chordata > Actinopteri > Esociformes > Umbridae > Novumbra > Novumbra hubbsi. The sequence goes on along the minus strand of JACXGK010002623.1, from coordinate 1,362 downwards.
TATATATTTTTATATATTTTTATTTTTTTATGTTAATATTTTGCTCAAACCTTGTGACTGTACTTTGGCAATATGTACTCATGCGCGTCATGCCAATAAAGTGAATTGAATTGAATTTAGAGAGAGAGAGATTGACATGTATACTCTTATAAATAAGTCAATAATTTTATAACATAATTACGTGAAGTGATGAAACAAACCGCCAACCACAGACTAATGGACACATATCGGCGAAAAAAAGTGAATTCTAAGGAAATGTGGTCTATAAAAAGATAACAGCATGTAGAAAGTGCCTGTTATGATCATACAAAGCCGATTCCTAGAGAAGTTGAAGACAATAAAAGACAAACACAGGGACACGTAGCAGCCAACCCACAATACAAAAATGAGAACGCATTCACACACGCCCTCACACACACACACCCTCAAACACACACACACACGCACGCACCCCCTTAAACACACAGCAATTACATTCCCCGTGTCTTTCTCTGGATCAGGCAGAGCGGAGCGCACTAACAAAAACCTATTCCGCCGGGTAAAGACAGCACACACACACACACGCACATACACATACACACACAGACACACACAGACACACGCACGTACACACACCTATCGCTAAGGAGCCAGAGGTTACCTGTTAGTAGTGTAGATGACCGGGTGAATATGAGCTCAGCTACAGAACACTGCTTCCCCATCCCAGGAAGTGTTGCTGTGATCCTCCGTGGCGAGACACAGAAGCCGTCCGCTACATCCAGAGCAACAACCCTGAGCTAGCCCAGCCTGTCCTCAACACACTGGCAGGGGAAGCGAGACGGAGCCGGTTGATTTGATAACACTACAGATGGCCTGATGCCTCCCCTAACTCTCCCTCTCTGTCCCTCTGACTCGTTTCACGTCGACACACACACGCGCCGATCCTCCATCTGCCACCGCCCCCTCATGAATTATTCACTAGACCCAGGGCATAACCCCTCCCCCTTGCATGCTCAGAAAACGCGCGCTCGCTCGATCGCACACATTCATACACACACACACACACACACAGCTTACACACACACCCATAGCATCGAGACAGTCGGTCACGTACAAACACGCGTATGCAACCACACAAACAACCCCACTTGCCCACGCGTGTTGGGCCGGGGTTGTAGCCCACCGCGGTGGACCCTCAGCTGGGGACGGCTGCTGCCTTCGCGTGGCTGGAGGACGAGGCAGGTACACCACAGAGGGAGTGTAGGTAGGTGAGTCTAAACAGAGTAGTGTGGTTAGGATGTGTGTTTGGATAGAGACACGAGGGACATGTTATATGTCCCCAACAGTGTCCTGGTTCTGATGGGGGGTCAGAACAGACTCTAT
>JACXGK010002622.1:30703-52760 GCA_016801125.1 Novumbra hubbsi | reverse complement strand
CGTTAACTTGTCAGAGCCCGGCCTCCAGTGTGCAGAAAAGACGTGTCGCTTCCATACCGAAGTAGAGCAGATGAAATGGAATTCTGACCCACTTGGCTATGTTGTTTAGGACAAGAGGCTGTGGGGGATCTGTAATTTAAACATACACGCCCCCCTCCGACTTCACAAATACACCCTCACCACAGACACAGAAACATTGCAAAAACAGAATTTCCATGGATTTTGTTGGGTGCCCTGCTCTTCTATGTTCAATAGGAACGCACTCTTCAAAGTGATCCAGCCTCTGCATTAACCCCCGGAGCCTTCATCGCTAGTTGTTGTTTTGTTTTTTTTACTCCTTTGAAATGAGTTGTTTCATATGTATCCCCGAAGACCTGGGTTGGTTTTCAAACCACTTTGTGACCATTGGACTCCGAATCCCCTGCTAACCCAAATAATGGCTTGTTTTTTGTTATCAAAATTGAGTGCATAGCAAATAGAAGAAAAAAAAGAGCAAACCAGATCTGTCTGTCTTTGCCTAAACGTCTAAAGGCTCATGTGCAGTATGGATGGAGAATAGATGTTGTGCCCACCAATATCAATAACTGATAATTATATTTTTATTGTTTGAAGTGATCTAAATAGCAGAGGCTTGCGAGATGTTATTTAATATTTATTTTACCCCAAATTGCTAATTGGCCACCATTTCCTTGTGGAAAAAATAAGGAATTTGTCTGCAGGGATTTCATGGTCGCGTTGCTCTTTGGAGACTCTCAGGTGGCTCAGACATCTGCCAAGTTTACTGGGTTGTCAGGTGAGCATGCAGTACCCCTTCTAAGGGGTTGACCCACGTGTCGTGAGTATTAATCAAAATGGCTCCCTGGCTGGAAAAGCATGGAAACACTTTAGGATGGCTTGGCAAGGATCTCAAATTCTTCCCAATATATTTGTGAACTATTGCTATAACAATGGCCTGCACACAAAATGCAATATGATGAAATATTAAAGAAATAATAATAATTGTAGCACACAAAATGAGATGGTATTAGGGTGTAACCAACGCGAAAGTAATATCTTAGTTAGCACGTTAGATGTGCAGTAAGATGAAAGTAATTGTGTTTAATGTGTGTTTGGACAAGACTGTTATTTAACTTGTGCAATGCTATTCAATTCATGTTTCATTATCAGGCAAATAATAGTTGGCTAGCCAGATTGCTAGGGAAGTCGGTTACCTAGCAATCCCCAATTAGAAAAGGCACCAACGCATCAGAAGGGGTGAGAATAAGGGGTAATACAATAAAGGGATGTGCAAAGCGTATGTAGTGTATTACGGTTCCAATACAGGGTTTCCTGTTCAGACCTAAACAGGTGAGGGAAAGAACTAACCAATTAGTGACCTAATCAACTCCCATTCAAGGTGAGAGCAGAAACCAGCAAGCACGTGGCCCTCAGTGGGCCCGCTGGGACGCCGCGGTTCTACTGTGTATTTGTGCCCGTCCTTAAACGACATTGAATCATTTGGGAGGGATCGAGGGCCAACCCTTTTGCCATTTGATCCAGGTTAATCTCAGGCACAAAAGTCCAGGATCTCATCCCTTGGCATCAAGGCATTTCTTTTTTGTCTCTGCTTGGCAAGAGGGCTGATCTTTAAATTCGGAGACACAGTGGCAGATGGACAGCATGGGGAGGGAGGAAAGAAATGCCAAGGCAGCTGGCACCGCTAATACAATACGCCAACCATTCCCTACACTCCAACCCAAGGTTCAACACTGGGTGTAATAGATACGTTACTTGGGGGAGGAGTTGAAGAGTCCCTCGGAGACAGTACGTACATTTCAATGAAAATCTATTCGTCAAACATATGAGTCGCTCAATCTAACTCATTCAGAGGATTATTGCTGGCTTTGTGAATAGGAACTCTAGTGCTGTGTAGAAAGGAACCAATCAGTGCATGAAATGTACAATATGTGTAGCTGCTTCAGGCTAATTTAACAATGTGCAATTCAAAGAAGGTGAAAAAGAAATGCTACATGAGCAAATCATGGGAGGAAAAAAGGTGTAAAGTATGTAACAGGCAATTCGAATGCACATCATATATGTGGTGGACACTGGCTAAGAGCTCTTTTGGAAATAAATGCAGCCTTGCAATTTCGCATGTAGATCAAATAAAAAAATCCCATAACCTTTATTAAATCCAGTAAAACATGACATAAATAACAAATAGGGGTGGTTGAAGGAACTAATCTATCCACCTATGCAAATGCATGCACCTCCTATACAAAATAACAGAAATAAATTGACGAGAACTGTTACATTGTAGTCCGCAGCTGCAGAGGTCATATGTGGTTGATTGCCGAAAGCTGTAGAAGAGGTCTGACATTTTGTGCTTTCGTTTTTCAGTTTTCAAAGCAACATCAGGCATCATCCTATAGCTGGTGCCTGAAATGAAAGTGCACTGGTCACCAGAATGATGCATGAAAATTTACATAATCTCAAAAATGATTAAACCGACGAGGATAGACTGACACCTAACAGAGTAGATGCTCAATGCCGTAGAAACACAGCCCCGGAAAATACCTCAGCATCTCTGTGAAACTGTAACTTGTGTGCTTCGCAGACCTACAACCTATAGCAGGCTTGCCATTCTTAAACCGCCTGTTTCCAAAGCCAACCCTGAAACACTCGTGACTCGGTGTATTGAGCACCCAACCCGTACCGATACGTATGTATGGAATAAATGCACCCAGAAGGATGGCTGGATACGTCAAGAGACAGGCTTGTGCGTCAAAGGGCAGACAGAAGGTCAGTAACTGGGGTGTCAAGAGGATAATCCAAGGATGAGGTCACACAAGCAGACAGGTCACAGGTCAGGATACCGAGAAAGACTTTCACACCTAAGACGAAGGATCGATAGGAGGACCGACGGGCTTATTATAGGTGCAAATCTCTCAAACAATACCTCACAAAGACAGAGTGTGAATGACAAGGCCGAAATGGAGGTTGCCAGGAGAAGAAAGAGAGCACAGGTCAGTTCAGTGGCATTAGCAGATTAGTACTCGATTGGATCTGCTGTGAGAGGTGCGTTCACGGTATTGGGTGAGCGGGGTGCGTTTCCCAGCCTGGCGGGAAGGTGCAGGATGAGTGATGGACGCAGAACTTGTGGTTTGGTGCACAATGTTGAACATGAGTACATATACACAGTGATAGTGTGGTTTCATCAACGCCACCCCGGGCACTCCAATCACCAGATCGTCTCATTACTGACCCTGTACGGGAAGGATGGATCATAGAGTGTAAAGTTGAATTCCCTCTTAATAGAACCGGAGGATTTTTGTCCCAAAGTGGTATCTCAATACACACAGTTCAGGACTTGCATTGCGGGAGTTTAGGGAGGATTCGAGATGTTCTGAAGGTAAAGGACACCCCTATTCTTTATGAGGTCTATGTTGTTATTATATAGTTCAGTGTATTCCATTCTTGTACATACAGTGATGGATTGTATATTCTTTGACCTTGTTATTATGCCATTTAATTTCTGTCTTTTCCCACTAAGACTCATTGACTTCCTTGTCACCTGTGCGGTAACACAATGCTTCTCCCAGTAATTAATCCATAGGTTAAGGTTGTGCCATTCCTTGCAGCTTGGTTAGCTGCGATCCGAGTCCTTGAAACAAGAGCAAAGACGTAGTGAGGCAGCTGATGCCCCAATGCTGATTTTCAAAGGGAGTGTACAGCCCCTAATGAATATGAAAAGAGAAATGAATAGGATCGGATTGCCTGCATCACCCACAAGGTACTTTCACACTAGAAAATTGAGCTCAGTGAATACTGCTGTCCTACTACAGCCGGTCAGAGCAGACTGTAGCCTTGGGGTTTGGTCAGCATGGGACCTCATGAGGTAACAGGGGACCACCTCATTGGTTTGCATGCTTAACAGCAAGTGTTCCCGGTGAACACTTGTTCAACAAAACCCACAGGGCTTGACATTAACTTTTTTGGCCCCCCACAAAAGATCTTGTGCCCTCGGAATATGATGTTTGAGAAAGTACGCTGGCAGAATAGCTGGCAGAAACCCACCACACACACACAGATTGTGAATGACTTAAAGAGCTACCAACTTGCAGCAGAATTAGTTAAGCCCATGCCTGTAATCTCTGTAAAACAGCAATTGCATTGTCTTTCTCCGCTGTCTATGAATAAAGCATAAGCCCCAGAGAATATTTTCAATAAAACATATATTTTGGGTATGGGCAATGCCGAGCACTTTAACTTCGCAATAGTACAGTAGGTTGAACACATTGATAAAATATATAACAAATTCGAGTAAAATGCATGACAATAATGGAATACATGTAACAAATACCTAATTGTTAAGTTCATACATACTGTAACGCGCCAGAACACTTGATTTTAACGTCCATTGCTAAGATCTTCCAAAAACAACAACAGGGCTAACAATGAATGGAGCTGCACGGCTAAGTCCTGGTATCCTAATGCACTCGGCGGGAGGAGGCCATTGTTCCCACAAATGACAGCATGCTTCTGACACCTCTGACAGTAGCTGCAATCAGAGATGAATCGTGCTCCCTGAATCCTGCTCAGAAGAAGCTTTTCTCTTCATCTTCGTTTCTGAAGTTAAGAGACATGTTAGGATGTTTCTGTTTTTTTGGGAAAGCTGTATTGTAATTGTGTGTTAAGTCTCCTTCAATTAGAAAAGTCCCATGTTGCAAAAAATTCATGAATTTAGCGGGGGTTGTGAACACCAGATGGGGCTGTCATGGAAATGTTACTAGGAGAGAGGGAAAACGGAATGGGTAGTTTTGCCGATGCATGTTGGATGTTTTAGACGTCACCGCTAATGATGGCTTGAAGAGACCAATTTGGCATTAAATAGGACCCTGAAATGGTCAAATGGTTGAAAGGAAGGAAGCTGTCATTTTTAAACCCTTCAAACACATTTAGCATTTTTCTTAGAGAGGTGATACAGCTAGCAAAATAATCACTTAGATGTTGACTAATTTGTTTACCATAGGAGTGGTTAAAATGGTGGCTGTTTTCAGCTAACTTGAGCATCTCAGCTTTTAAAGAGCCAAGGTTTTCCAAGTCCAACCGCTTCAATTGCTAAAGGGAGTTTGGAGGAATTCATCTTCATAGCACAGACATTGCTGCCAAAGATAATATTTGGCAAAACAAATGGCAAGGACGGTAACCATTCTAAATATTTCTGAATATTAAGTGCAGCGTTTCTTCTATTCTCAAGATAATAAACCACATTAATGTTTGTTTTTGTCTGTCTGTTTACAACTTCACTAAATATAGTTTTCGATCCTAATAGACATATTTACTAGGTTGCGGGTGTAAATTTGTAAAATCGAAAACATTATATTTTGCTTTTGGGAAAAAAATATGGTTCTGGGTTTCTTAGCTTTCCTCAGTGTCTTTGTTTGGCTTCTTTTCTGAACAGTTTAGATTCCAGACACATTTTCAAACGGTTATAGGAATCACTATGTTTTATTCTCTCTTTGTAGACTTTTAATCAGATGCAACTTTTTACTACAGAAGAAACACTGGAGAAAACAGATAATGAGATAAATGTCAATATTTCAACAGCAGTGTCTATTTCTTGGGCTATGACAATGTACAGTGAAGAAAAAATAATTAGGCTCATGTCAGAAAAATGCCGGAATTCTATCGTGGAGGATCAAAAAAGTTCATTCATTAATTTAATTGGCTGTGAAGAGATAGTGGCTGGTGTTGTATTACTTGGTCAATAGCTATACTTGCAGAGCATGGGAAATAGGATACAGCCATTAATTGTCTGTCAAACAAAGAGAGGGAAACCCTAATCACGTCCAGGATCTCCAGCTTATTTCTCCATATATAGCTGGACCTTGGCCGTTTAAATCTGCGGGACCCCCACCCCCCCATCGGCCTACTCTCACTTTTAGATTGATCGGCATTGGTCTGGCTCAGAGTACATTCTAGCAGTCAGTGTGTGTGCGTCTCGGCACAAAAGCCCCCAGTGTTTGACAGAGCATAGAGAGGGCTCACAGCTCACTTTACCGGAGTAGGGGCCTACCAAGAGCTGGTTCCCAACCACGTCTCAGAGGCAGACAATAACGCCACTCTGATCAAAGGACGAGGGAGATTTGACACTTGTATTCAAGTTCATGTGCCGTCCATGGCATCACGTCTGAGAGAGTGAGGGAACGAGAGAAGGAATGTTTCGGGGGGTGACGCGTATTGCATACTTGTAAAAGGAGCCCTGTATGTCTTCTGTCCAGACAGATTTTGGAGCCGTGCTCGGTGATAAGACATCTAAGCTGTCGCATTCCTTTGTCCACTTAAAAACTGCACTTTTACTCTCTTGCGATGTAAAGTATACCCGACTTTCTCCATATTGTCCTGCTTTCCTAGCCCTCTTATATAGAGGAACAAAAGAGATCAGATGTACTTCAGGCGCCGCACTGGGACCCAGAAAGCTCACGTTACTTTTTTAGCGCTGGACCGTGATGAATAGAATCTGAAAAGCCTGAACTGGCCAGACACATGACTTCCATTTTAAAATAAGGTACATCAGTAATGACCCCACTTGTATTCCGCAATACAAATCACATATGCAGTGCAACTCCGCTTATGGCTGTGATTGGGTGGCCGGGGTTTGCCTTCTCACCACGCCATCCTCGTTTTAGGACAACTAATCCTGACATCATTCTAATTTTGAGAGTCTGAAATGACGTGCGGGACAAAGGGCGTATTCCTCCCGGACCATGCCTCCTCGGGGCGTCCCTGTCATGGAGAGTACAGATGCACCCCGTGTGCAGTAGACATATGACGTGGGGTAGCTGATTCCAGACATGCGTTTCAAGTCTTCTCCGATACCTGAGTAACCAACAACGCACCCACGGGTTATATAACATCGGCATGCGGATTTCTCCCCAAGCATTTTGTCTAATAACGCAATAACAACAATAGTGAAAAAAGCAAACGCAGCGCAGTTTGCGTGACACTCCCGCGGTTTCCCCCCCGGCTCCTCAGGCCATGTGTACCCAACCGTTATTCCAGGCAGTGATCCGGTTTTGTGCACGGTGCAGATGTTTCCACACACCACGGAAGGCAGACCCAGAGGGGAACAACAGCTGCGCTGGAAGCACGGAGTATTATTGAAGTGGAGAGAGACTGACCCGTCTTTACATCGTCATCCACCCCCGTGACTTGTTCTATTATATGATCCACTTTGTAAGGGCTGTCCCTTCTTTTTCAATGTGCAAGCTACTCCGTCGACTGAGATTATGAGGACCAAAGGTAAGGCCATTAAATAAAGCAACGTAGACATGGTATATCCCAATAACTTGAACTGTAAACTGTACTGCAATGACTCACTCCAAAACCACCCTCCCCCACCTCCTAGTGTCTTAACTATAAGGAACATCTCTTAAAAGAGAGACAAGGCCTACAGCCCCACATATGTTTTCTACCACTTCAATTTGGTTTGCAGTGAATCCACACACAGTATCCCATAATGACAAGATGAACTCACGCTTACGATTAAGTGCCAATCTATTGAAAAAAAACATTAGATAGTGCACAAATCCTTTGAGAAAAAACACCAAGATAGTGCCCCCCTAACAGAATCCATAGTGAACATAGATAGTGCCCCCATAACAGAATCCATAGTGAACATAGATAGTGCCCCCATAACAGAATCCATAGTGAACATAGATAGTGCCCCCATAACAGAATCCAAAGTGAACATAGATAGTGCCCCCATAACAGAATCCATAGTGAACATAGATAGTGCCCCCATAACAGAATCCATAGTGAACATAGATAGTGCCCCCATAACAGAATTCATTATGGACATAGATAGTGCCCCTCTAACAGAATTCATAATAAACCTAGATGGTTCAACAATATCAAGTTTGCATTTACCCAACTTATGGCGGATGCACATGCAAATAATGCATCTGGTTTGACATTTAAATTTAACTACAAACCCAAGGTAGTCAAACATGTGTGCTTGTCCTCTGCACCACCTTCATTCTGGCCAGCTTATGGACAACCATATGTGAAACCTCACAGCAGAGAAAAATCTCTCCGACATGAGGCCTCCTGAGATCCCCCCAGGGTGAACTATGCCTTTGTTAGGTACTCTGTAGACACGTCTTTGGCGGCAATTACAGCTTTTAGACTTCTTGGGTGTGACTACAGCAGCTTTGGCCACCTGGATTTGGACAGTCTCTAGAAGACACTCTCAGTCTTCCTTTCCTCTATCCTTACCGCTCGTCCAGTCGCATGTGCTGGGAGGCATAGCATGATGCCCATAGCATAATGAGTTATGTTCTTGCCAGATGTACTACTTGACTTTCAGGACTAAAATATTTTGGTCCCACCAACTTCCTTTTCCTCATGCTCTCAAGGTCCTTTAATGCCGCTCAGCACACTTCAAACGGCATGTCATAAGCCTTTTAGTCTGGGGTGGTTTCCTTTTAGCCACTATTATGGAAAGCCTGATTTACAGTGTGCTGCAGAGATTGTTATCCTTCACACTGGTTCTCAGATCTCTGCAGAGAAAACCAAATTAACTTTTGGAGTGGACATTGGGTTTCTGGGCTCCTCCCTGACCAAGGCCATTCTTGCCTGGATACTAAGTTTTGGCCAGTTTTTCATTTTCACAATATTTTAATAAAAAGGCAGGAATATTGAATGTCAAACCCTGTTCCCAAAAATGTGGGACGCTAAGTCAAATGCAAAACAAAACTGGATTCAATGATGTGCGAATCGTTTATCCCTATATTACATAGAAAATAGTCAACATATCAAATGCTGAAACAGAATGTTATTGTTTTTGTAAAAATACATGGCAGTTTTGAATTTGATGCCAGCAACATGTTTAGAAACAGTTGTGGCAAGGGGAGGTTTCCCACTGTGTGGCAACGCCTCTTCTTTTAACAAAACTCTGTCAATTGCTGTAGTTTTGAAAGTGAAATGTATTCTTATGCTTGCATGATTCAGGATTTCTTGCGTAACAATTTGGTGTTGCATGTTTCGTTTTATAATGCACCGAAGGTTTTCAATGGGTGACAGGTCTGGAATGCTGGCATGACAGTTTAGCACCCAGACTCTTACCACAGTATCTTGCAGTTGTAATATGTGCAGAATGTGGATTGGCGTCGTCTTGCTGAAAAGGTTGTTGTCTGGAAGTCAGCACATGTCAATCTTAAACCTGTATATATTGTTCAGCATTAATGGTGCCTTCACAGATGTGCAAGTCACCTATGCCATGTATGCTAATGCACCCCCATACCATCACAAATGATGACTTTTGAACTGTACACTGATAAGAAGCCGCACACAGGACACAGCATTCATGATTCCCAATAATAATTTTAAAACACATAGTCTTCCATCTTTAAGGATTTGTGTTCATATTCTGTTTTTAATACATCTTCTTAAGCATTGCAGCCTTTTTGAAAACAGGGTCTTAGTTCGACAGCAAAACAAATGTATTTAATTTTTCAATAAAATGTGTAATATCATGAGGTCTGAATATGAAAGCACTGTATTTTACCTCCTAATCTCTAATAAGTCAGTTACCACTAATTTCACCCTTGAAATGATCAGTATGATTTTGTGGGACTTAGCAAACGCAATAATAACTTACAATTTAATATTTCTCATTCAGCCATCCCAGTTGAGTCCCCCCAACTCACCCACACTCCCGTCTTACCACAGACAATCTCCTTTCTGTCATCGTGTTAACAATGTGCCCCATGTCCTTCATTAGCAGACCACAGCTCAATGACAGAGGTGCTTATTTAAGGTTAGACAGAAACTCAGGGTTGATAACTCAGGGTACCTGATCCATGTGGGCGTTTACCTTAAGGCAGGTCCTCATTGGGTAATGTAACTTGAAGGCAGCATGTGCATGTTATGACAGACTGGGATTCCAGCCATTCACCTTTTTAAAGCTCTTATTCAAAAAGGGAGTTTGTATTTTTCCCAATTTCATTCTAACCTCATAGTGTGGACATGGGAAACTGGAAAATACCGTGTTTGACGGCACTGCTCCTTGTCTGTTTTCTGTCTCTGCTCCCTAGCATATCCTTACTCATCAAGAATTTGGCCATGTGTTAGGATCACCGATATATGGCATATTATAAAAGCCATGCAGTGTTGTGCATTCAGGTGGAGCAAACCTGTAATCATCGTCTCTGCGTCGTTTTATGCCAAATAATTCTGGGAATTATGGGCTCATATCGTATGCTACTGAGAAGGAGTGAGACACGGAGAAGGAGTGCTCCTGGGTTTAAAACTGATTTCATGTCAAATCTGTCTTCATTTTGCTAAAATAAATGAAAGTCATAATATTCCAGAGTATAGTGATATGTCACCGCATGAGCAAGGCCAGATGTAGACGTTCCATCAATGATTCATATGTAAATTATATCTCTAGGAGTGAATGTGTCTTTCTTGAAAAGAACTTCTGAGCTAAGTAGAGATGTTAACTTGAGAGCTCTCTCCAGGCAAAGATGGGCATTAGAAGCTATCAAAACAACATGGCATCACTCACATATTACCTGGCTGACCCGCAAGTGGCATACTCTCTGTCAGATCAGTTTAAACATTTGGATTGGGAAGCCAAAAAAGCATACAGTCGCATACTAATCCGATAATTAATGCAACAAATAACCAGAGCCAAAAATCTAGTTCTGAATGAAATAGAAAAATAGAAAATCCATGGTCTTAATCCCCCCCCAGATATGAACCACACAAATGGCCAAGAACAATAAATACATGCTGATTAATTTTCCGTTTTTTTTGGCCTCTTAACCTTATGCCGTGGCAACACACTTCATCCTCATTAGTATGCATGTCACTTTGATGTCACGTTCCAACGGTTGCACATGGCACCCTGTCAAGATCAAACGTGGCATGGCGTTTAGTAGCCTATTCCCCAGATCAGAGCTGTTTCATCAGCTGAATTATCCAACGGTCACATGGCGAAAATGTGTCAACTGTCTGGAGTGAAATGTTAGCTGTGCATACCTGGCTCTTTACTGTAGGTTTTCTTTCTGTTTCATGCCATGTAAATCATTTCTGCATGACATATGTTTTTTTTGGGGGGGGGGGGTTGTGCCAAGCATGACAAGGTGGATGTTGACTGTATTCACAAAATGGTGCACGAGCAGGATGTTTCGGTTTTATTTATTATTTTAATTGTTCGAAATGAGTTCCTACTTGCAATGAGTTTACCTCAATTAAAGGTTTAAACTGAAAGAGGTTAAGCATTGAGGCACAATTACTAGAAAACAAATGTACCCGAAGCGTGATCTGTATATCATGGATGCTTTGTGAAATTAAACAAAACATGACTACACACATTTTCAGATCTCGGTTCTCCATTGGTCCATACTGTGATATATTAGTGTGGGTTGTTAGGCACACAAAACCAATTCTGGACAACTTCTGTCTATTTTTGTGGGTGAAACAAATCTCACTGCAAAAATACCACCTAACGTCCCCCAGGGGGAAATGCCCCCCTTTAAGAACTTTCTAGAAGCAAGTTTGGCCCCAGCTGGACTATAGCCAGTTAAAGGTTTGAGTATTCTCTCATATTCTGAGTATAAATCAACCTGACAAGCAACAATAATTTATAGCCTGTTTTGCATGATATTTACCAAGGTGCTCATTAATTGTGAACGGGCATTGTACTTGGCATTGTATTTTACAACATATTTAAGTTATATAGAAATATATACAGTATATATAAAAAATAAGTCTGTTACCATGGGCGTTTGCCTCATGTAATAAAGTATCATTCCAACATTAAATCAGAAGGATATTTAAAAACACATTCTTATTTTCAGGAAACACTTCGTATGAGGATTCACTGTCTTGCACATGGAAAGTACCACAGATATGTATAAATATAACAGCCTTTTGTCCGGTCTGATGATCTAAACCACTGGGCTACTCACCATCCCAAATAGATGACAGTTATATTCATTTTTAGTATGTATGATCCAAACGCTTTTAAAGAGAAACTTAACAAAAAGACTACTCTTCTGTAAGAGGGCCATAGATAACATGAACAGAGGAAGCCAAGCCAGGACTTTCAAATCTCTGTGAAGCAATTCTTCTTTTAAATGGACGAGCGTTGAGTAAAGATCTACAACCTGCAGTCATTTGCAAGACACTCCGGTAAATACAAAGAGACAGTTTGACATTCCAGTTTTAAAAAAACTGTCAAATTTGAACTGCACCTCCATTTGGGTGAACTACATAGAAGTGTCCGTCCAAATAAATAAATATGACATCAGTGGGCATCAGTATTTAATACGCTGCATGTACAACAGACCACGGAGAATTCAGAAAATACTTTTACATCTGTCACTTTATTCATTGTAACTGTCAAGATTATATGAAAATCGAGACATTTATTTTTAAGTTGGCTTAAACAAATATACCTAAGCCACCCTTCTGAATGTGTTGATTGTGTGGGAACAGAGGATTAGGGTCATTCCCAAATGATTTAATTACCACAGATGCTTACATTTCTAAACAGAGTCAAAACCATTTGCTTTCATAAATTTGTGTCCAGATGTAGAATCCGCCGAACAGTTGAGCGCAAATAAAAACATAAGTAATGCTGGGGACCACGTTATAGTTTTGTGGTAAGGGAAAAACAGTCTACAGTATGTTATGCTATCTGAAAATCTTCTAAGCCACTTAAAACATGATGCCCAAGTAGGTATTTCGATTGTGTTATGATACATATACTTTTTACTATGCATTTTCTGCCATCACAAACTTTAATCTAAGTTTGTTTCGTTCAGCAACGTAGGCATCACAGACATTGTGGTGAAATGGAGATTAGAGCCACATTACCGATGTTAATCAATGTGTCATTGACATGATCATGTCGTCCCATTCACTTAGGTCATTCCCAACATATTCCCCCCCAAACATAATGTGAGTCTAGTTTTTTGACTGGGCAAAACCTCATAATTTACTAGCCAACGGTGATACTGAGTGAATCATGATTTCATGATGCGGCTTACTGTGAATTGTGATGAGTTTTGCAAAGCTATAAAGAACATAGCATTTCCACCCTTCTGAGTCACTTTATAAAGGATAATAGGCCCAGTGACAAGGCAACACAGTGGTTTCATCTGAGGCCATAATTGGAAGAAGCTTCACAATGCGAAAAAGGCTTCATGAAAACTAATGTGTAGGTATTCGGTTGTCAGCGAACGGTTTCATATCGAATCAATTTAATTAATATTGCTATCTGGGCCGTGGACCTCCAACTCCTTTGTGATCAAATAGCAATCAAGGCCCAATCAGAATTAGAATCTAACAGAAGTGAGGTATGCATGGCATTCAAGGGGCTTTACAATGACATACTTCAATGAGGACTGGGATTGCATATCATCATTTATGCAATAGACAAACTATAAAGAAAGAGTAAATCTATGATGCTCTCTAAAGAGCCTAACCTAATCATGCCTAACCTTATCATGGGTCTCTAAATCATATAAAATTGACAATGCCATTTACTTCAATTGGCACTTTCTGCAGTTAAAGCTATTGCAATTTCTACAAAAGTTTGGGATGTTAATGACCAACAATTCTTGTTGATGATATGTGCTGATGAGAATTGATCATTGTTTATAGCCTGGTGACAAATATATTGTGTCTAGTTTACATTTTAAATGTACCGTTTCTGGTTATTGCCAGACATCATTTACCTACATATATAGAATACGTATTACATTTGATGTCTACTAGTTCCACGATGGCACATTTTGGATATTGGAGATCTAGGTCAGAAATAATTAAAACAGTGAGAAATGAAACTGCAAGTTGGCCATCAGCCTGGGAGGCTGGAGACTTGAAACAATCTAGATTTAGCCCCAGCAAGGATTGAAAGGATATCAATCCCATATGTTTATCGTCTACCGGGAGTAATCAGCTTCATCTGGCTCGCATTCTGTATCTACAGATGAATGAATCTAAAAATAACAACAAAAGGTGGAATGTCTGTCAAGTTGCAGTTTCCCAACGTTAAATGCAAATGAGTTGCTTTTACAGTTCTACACATTAGTTTATTACTTTAGCTGCATTAAAAACACCGATTAATGCTAAGTTCTTCAGAGTCATTTCACTCATTCACATTCAGTGGCCTGCTAAATTATTAGACCCATGTTGAGTATCAACAAAACGTATATGAAAATGATTTCATGTGGTTTATTTTATTGATAAAAGCAAAAAATACAGGAGTAGTAGATTTGGTAAAAGAAAAAACATTTCTTAATTAACAAATACATATTCTATTCTCAAAAACATTTGAAACGATAATTGACACATCCTACCAAACCTAATATAGGCACTGTATTTTACCCTATATACAGAGAAATCTCTATACTAACACATTAAGCTGCCATCCATGACTTCCTCAATAACTGGGGTATAAATATCAGGTGACACAAAGGCGGGAAAATGGAGCAGGGATGAAAATAGTAATCAAAATAGGTATTTCTTGATACAGCTGTATTAAATGTTTTTTACTAAACAATTTGACCTCAATTAAAGATTTGATTTCTCTCCGAGTGTAAGTTCAAGCCAATAAAACAAGACACATTTTTCATAGCCTATTTCGTTCATGTTTAATAAGGAGTACAACAATTCAGCAGGGCAATTTAATTGACATTGGATTTTACCTTTAATACTTTTTTCAGGAGGTATGTTTACATGGCAGGCTAGATGTGCTCTGCTACATGTTTCTATTGCCGGAGGTACCAAGTGAAAAACGAGAAAGATTAAGATAAGGCAAGACAAAAATATCCCACAGGCACATAGTATTTTCCCCATCGAATAAATATTCATTAAGCATTTATAAAACATATCTCTAGGTAAGCAATGGATTAAAACGAGTGCTTTGAAGGTAATACGTTCATATGGGTATGATGCTTGTTTAAGATGTGGGAAAGTAAGCAGCTTTCCTAGAGCTATGTATTCCCTATGAACAGTGCAACCCAAGCTCAGCTCAGCTGATTGGGTCTCAGGTGACAAGTGGGCTGGTACACATTCAATCAAAGAAGACTGATGTGTATGACAGCCAACTGCTGACTCCCAGGAAATCTGGTCAGGAAGTCATGTCAGAGCAGTACAGGTGAATTTGACTCCGTAAACTGTGCCTTTCTTATGTCCACGCAAAGCATTTACATCATTATTAAGCAGGTGAGTTTATGTGTGTGTCTCATTGACAGGCAGTGTATGCAGAGATTAAAATTAATCTGTTATAATGGGTGGGATTTATTGGATTTTTATGGAGGTTTTGTCAATTAGATTCATGTTTGCTGATTGAGTGCGTGGGTGGATCGAAGTGTGATGAATGAGTCAAAGAAACAAAAATGTTTGACATGATCCTTGAGATCTTCAACAAGGCTGCATAGCATCTGATTTAGAGATTCAAAGAAAGTAATACAGTGCACTATGTCAGCCCACGAGTCCACTTTATGAATACAGTGCACCCCAGGTTGTGCTCAACTGTATGTATATATATATAATATATATATATATATAAATTTTTGGAGCAGTGTTTATAATGTGAAGTGATGAGAGGAGAACCAAACCTGTTCCTGCTGGCTGCCACTGGAAAGTTCCGGTACCAGCTTTTATTTTTCTTCAAATGTGGGCGTTCAGGTAACACTGATACATTGGATAATGTGACCGTTTTTCACATTTTGTGATATCCAATTTGTCATTATGGCTTTGATTATTCACAAATGAATCACGAACCTTTTGCGTAACTTCAAGTTCAGGACAGTTGATGATGAGATACATGGTCTGTCTTTCAAAGTAAAACCAATGAAAAGACAGCACTTTGCATTCGAGGAGCGGTTCAATCTAACTACAGACAAAAGGTATAAGCATAGCTATTGACTAAACAATATGAAGTAGGCAAGTACAATCTTTCATCTGTAGTTCATAATTCAATACTTGTGAACAATACTTATGGCAAGTTGAAGAAACACTATTACCATTACATAACAAATTTACACATTTGCAGTAGGTCAGAGGTAGTGAACCTTTGTGGTAATACATAAGAACACATTCCTTTTTTAATGACATCCCTGGACATCAACCAAGCGTTAAATGGTAAGGATTATTCTAATTAAAACTCTCAATGATGCATTAAATTAGCAAAAAACGATGTCTATACACATTGAATGCTTCTGACATTATATCAGGACTATAAAAACCCAGCAAACTTGAGGTTCATAGGTTATGACCTTGTCTGCCAATCAATGGTATTGAGATGCTAACTGTAATAAATTCATAGTGTATTCTATCGTGGCATGAGGTGGTTTTGGAAGCTGTATACTGACAACATCATTCCGATGGCATGAGCCAAAAGTCAGATTTACAAGTGTTGACCCAAATCAGACCTGATGGTTTGGAAAGTTATGATTTCCGACATATGATTTTATAAATGATCCCTAACGTGTTTCTATTATCTAAGGCGTGCAATAACTTCTTACACAGATTTTTCTCCGAAACCTGTCTGCCTCAACCAGGAGGCTGAAACTGGGTGGTTGTTGAATCCTCCAGCAGGACAACAATACAACGAAAGCATACATCCAAATACCCAAGAAAATGGTTCAATGATTATGAATTCTATTGGGTTTACCTGACAAGGTTAGTCCACATTTGAGGAATAAGTATTCTGAAAGAACTGGAGTGTTTTTCTAAGAGATCTCAAATATCTTTCCTCATATTGACCTAGGGTGCCAATAATTTGAAGGCACTGTATGTACATGGACACTGACATTGTAATTAAAAGTACATAGTACACCCTACTTGTTTCACTTTACAATTGTTTGCTTCTGGGTAGGTATATTATGTGAAGTATGCCCTATTGCATTGCTTCTCACAGAACAGAGATTCACAGTGGCTTCAAAATGTGCCGTTGGCGTCCATTTGAAAATAAGGTTGCTCTTAAATCTTTTATTCTCATTAATGATACACAATTACTTTATTTTGCTAGAAATTTCTCAAACATTGGTACACTTTGTTAATATTTGTTTTCTCAAAGTGAGGAAAGGGAAAAAAAAAATATATTCATCTACATATATTAACACGGTGTATATACAGTATGTATTGATAGAAAATAATCAAACAAGGTTATAACAGAGACATACACAAACTGGCAACAAACTGACAACAAGGCATCCGTAGACATGTAATCCACCATGACATATGTTCTGGAACATAGACATTCACCTCCCCTAGTTGATTATCATTATATAGCAAGGGATACTGCATTAAAAATGTCCTTGTTTCAAATGATTATTAAGAAGGCCACAGAAATGTGTTATTACATACGGTATGGAAGATTATGTCATTTATACAGTTTATTATTACATTATTACATTACATTATTGTATTATGTTTTGTGTGTAATTACAATGCCAAAAAGGTGAAATTATAACGTAATTGAAATTGTTGATAGTTTGCAATAACAGTTTTTACATACCATTGACCAATTCTGTCCATGAATATAGATCTATCTTAGTCACTCATGTAACCACTGAATCAGATGCATATAAATGAAGTAATATGTGATGTGTACAGTTGAATTTTTTGAAGCCATGGTGAATTAATCCAAAACGTTGTTCACTCATGCAAATGCTATTGCAATTACATTAATTGATATTGCTTTAGGCCTTGGAGTTTGACTGCATTAATGTTCTCCGGAGACAAAAAATGATTTAACAGGAGGAAAATAAATTAAGGTTTGGAGAGGAATGTTGCTCATCCTTGACTCCTCAGAGCAATGCAATATAACGGAGAATAAAATACAAGGTTCATTACATCTAAATGTTTTATTGTATTCTGTTCATGAGGAACACACCGTATGAAACATTTCTGTGTTCCTCATTTACAAGGTGTTAACTTGGCACGTGATTAGATATAGGCCATGGAGCAGATTCTGAATGATGCACAGGGGTATAATCCTCAGTTAAACATATGCATGGAGTAATTTAAGACAAATAACTGTATGCATAATATTATATGTGGTTGCTTAAATATACTCACAACAAACATAATGCATCGAAGTATGACAATATGTTAGTTATCATTCATCTACACAAATGTGATGCACAATTTAGACACACTTTAGTATATTGATTGTTGGTCCCTCTAAAAACACTGTAAAAAAGACATAATATGGGATTCCCCGACAAGTAAGATAATCTCACATTTGTTCACGTTTGAACAGATGAGACCAGAAGACCCGATGACCAGATGAGACCAGATGAGACCAGAGACCCTAGAGAGCGTTGTGGCTCTGCCTTCTTTTCATATAAACCGACAGAATTTTCTCTGAGATGAAATGTTCTATCTTGTAAAATTACCTTTTCAAGGTAACGCTGGACACGTTTCCACTCAGAAGTTCTCCTGCGGCTACCGAGGTCTAAAATATCTCACTCAGTGTGTACTTGGAGTGTAATGAGTGAATCATGAAGTCTGGTCAAGCAATTTCACCCGCAAGTGCGTTGTTTGGCGGAGGGCGGCATATTTAGTTAGTTAGCAGGTAAACAACTTAGTGAGTTAATACAACTTCCAAAACAGGAAGCCAAAGAGTTGACTCAGCGTGTCTTGTGTGTTAGCGGCGTATCTCTGACCCAGCGATAGTTTTTCCTTGTCAAGCAAGAATAGAAAATAGTATTTGCATATTATGTAACATGTTATTTAAATTTCAATTAATCAGCAATTTGATGATTGCTGTAAACATACTCACAACTAAAATAGTTCAATGGCATAATACCTGACAGTCCTAAAAAAGACAACTGTGACAGGTTGAATGTGTCAGTGCAGAATAAATCAAGCTGGGTGGAATAAACAGTGACAGAAAATAATGAGTTAAAAAAACATCCCAAAGTAGTGACAAGAAGACGAAGCAAAACAAAAATAATCAGCATAAGATGGCCGATCAAGAAGAATTGAGAGAGTCTCGTACCTCTCGTAGCCTGGGCGTGTATCTTACAACAAGCAGACAGCAGATATGGATAAGATAGAATACAACTCCAAGTACACTGACGCACTACTCAAAACGTGAGTGTTCGGTTTGGCGAAGTAAAGGGAACTGTCTTTGTTGCTGTCTCCCCCCTGAGGGTGCACCCGAGAGAGTGAGAGAAGGAGGCGCTCCGTGTGAACGGAGGGAGGCAAGGAGCAATCAGTGGGCCCAGCTGGGAGTAATTAAGGAGCACAATAAGTACCTAACACCTGGAGAGGCCGCTTCCACGCCATCTTCCACCAGCCAGCCGATGACATGCAGGGCTAATTTCTAACGATCGCTTGGCCAAGACCCTGGTCACCAGAGGAGAAACCGTCCCTCCGCATTGCGCCTGAACCGTCTGTCACCTGTGTTCATAGGCGTGTCTTTCAAAAACAATAATCGCTCTACCAGCACTTGTGACCTTTACCAAAGGGTTAGTGGGGAGTGAACCCCCATTGGCTCGTATCAACACTGCCTCAGAGGATTTATTTAACGGTGGCTCAGGCCCTGGCCATGCTCATTCCATCATCCGTGTGACACCACACGCGGTGGGTTGAATCTATGATACTGGAGTGGTCAGGCAACCCGGTCTGAATCCAATCGGTTACCAGATTGTTGTAAAAGAAAGACAGAGTGTCTGTCCGCTCTCTTTCCCGGGTCCTGCACTTGCTCTGATAAACAAAGCATCCACCACTTTCCCCCGGTCCACCTCCACCTCCACCCTTCTCTCTCTACTACTGCAGACATTGGGGTTTGGCCATTTTGGACCGGGCGTATGTTCTCTGTTAACCCGTCCGGTTCATGTTATGGATGAACGCTTTGTTCGATAAGTATGGTCTTGTGCAGAGACAAGTGCACGTGTCTGTGTGTTTTGTTTTCATATACATTGCTAAGTAAATCCATTTGAATCATAACACCACTTTCATAGTCGTTCTCGCCGTGACTCATGTTGTTCGCTCTCGCTGCTCCTTTCCAGTATTAAGAGCAGATAACGAGAGAAAAATACTCGCGAACACGTTTTGCATAGTCCCATATGGCAGTCAAACACTTATTTGAGAAATAATCAGCCGACTTCAAGGGTTTGTCGGAAGCCCGCCGGCACCAATTAAATGGAAACGGCCCCTGCGACGGCACTCGTGTTGACTAACGTGTCCGTCTGGAACGTCAACAGAAAAACACAACATGCCGCGTGACGTAACTCGGGAACCTTTAAGCGGTACCCTGGCCATACTGGATGTGACGTGCATCCAAGGAAGCCCCCGACGGCAGTGACTTCCGCGCGGGCCACGCTTGACACCCGGCCGTGGAAAAGATGCCGCAGAGCGTGGAAAGTGTCACGTTCCAGGCAATAAGTTACGCTCATGCCTGGCCTGTGTTGGATGACAGTAATTACACTGATAACAGGACACAGTCTAAAAGGCAACTCCAAGGGCAAAGGGGTTAGCACCGCTGGAAAGAAGACATTTTGCTCCCATCAGCAAAGATGAATTCTGACAAGGTTATGCAGTTCCTCTGGTAAGCGCTCATATTAAAAATAACCGTGGCTCGGTGTCCCTTCCTGAGGACGTCACTATTGCCACCTGCACGACTTTTATTGGGGCATAGCAACAGACCAGTGCTTCTCCTTTATTACTGTAGCAGTGGCGACCAGCAGCTGCTGAATTGATACGGTCACTCTGAGACCATACGACGGGTTTTGTTTTGTCTGGGACCTCTCTTTCAGTGTGCTGGCGTGTGTGCATCTGACAGCCACATGCTACCGGCATGACTGCTGCTTCTTCCGCTGTGCAGGAGAGCGCGGTGGTTTGCATCCGAGCTGCAGAATGCCCAAAAGTTCACAGGTCGCACGCATTGGATCAGCAGTAGAGGATGATTTTTGCCATTGATCACATTTATTTTTAAAGCCCTTTTTACATCGGCAGTTGTCACAAAGGGCTTTTACAAAACACCCAGCCTAAAACCCCAAATCTCCAGTGACTTCAACCTCAAGTGTCAGTCGCGTAGCACATACTAAGCTTCGTCCCGGACTGTCACATCAAGCTCAATGGGGTTCTGGTTTGTCCTAATGTGTTAGCATTCATCCATCTGCCTGTCTTGCCAGTTTAATGATAACCGACTGAAATGCTATTTTTTTTTCATCCCATGGAGAATAAGCATTGTTTGTTTTGCCTGAGAATTTCCTCTGCTTGCTGAGGAGCGCTGGGCACCTGGACACCGGTCACCTTTACCCATACTTGTCTTCTTAGAAAACAGACAGTAAGGACCAAAAGATTGGACTAAAAAAATAATAACATTAACACACCCAGTACGTTCCCTAGAGACACAGGTGTTTCCATTTTACTCTGTGCGGTACACAAGCTTTTGAGAATCAATTTGATGGTAGGCAAGTCCTGTGGCATTTCAGCGGTGCATTTACTCATGAACACATAAAAACTGGAACATGAGCGTCTGGAGGAGAAATACTGCACCTTGCAGAAATGTTCAGACCGCTGATGAAATGGCTCCTAGTACTGAAAAAGAAACGCAACTCTACAGTGAGGTTTCCTCTGTTTCGATTTCATATTTTGTAACACAAAATCGATTGTTGTACGGTGACGTTCATGTTATTTTAGGTTATTTGTCTAAGAAGAAATACAAACAAAAATCGAATGGTACTTTGCTTGAGAATCATTTCATGGTGGCCTTGTTCCACTTCAGCAAAAACATGAAATCATTTGGGGTAAATACGTATGTACACGCTTTGAAGATAATGTCCGACTGATGTTGGCCTGATAGGCGATGGCCTATGTTACTGGGATCTAAAGGCCATCGCTGGGCTATGTTACTGGGATCTAAAGGCCATCGCTGGGCTATGTTACTGGGATCTAAAGGCCATCGCTGGGCTATGTTACTGGGATCTAAAGGCCATCGCTGGGCTATGTTACTGGGATCTAAAGGCCATCGCTGGGCTATGTTACTGGGATCTAAAGGCCATCGCTGGGCTATGTTACTGGGATCTAAAGGCCA